>PISX010010277.1:0-71266 GCA_004024625.1 Mellivora capensis
AAAAAAAAAAAAAAAACCTTTATGGGTCTCTACTTAATCCAACATCAAATCTAACTCTTCCACCTGACATTCATTATCCTCTATTAACAGCTGTTTCTCAAACTTTAGTGTACATCAGAATCATCTGAAGTGTTTGTTAAAACAGACTGGTGGACCCCACCCTTAGTTTCCAATTCAGTAGATCTACAGCAGGCCTCAAAATCTGCATTTATAATATATGTCCAGGTGAGGAACCACACTGAGAAGTACTACTCTTGTATGACCCCATTCTGCCTCCTTAAGCTTATTTTTGCCTACTCTCTAAGTGGCACACACAGCTTTGATTGGATTAGTCTTTTCACCCGCTGTGCCCAGGTCTCCCTCACTGCTTAGTTTAGCTGCCTGCAAACACTTCCTGGCTTACTCAAATCCTACCTATCTCTTAAGCTTGTGGTTCCCGGCACTCCCTGCACATTACAATGGAAAAGCTTTTTCACAAACTATGGAGGCACCTTCCCAAGATTCAAATGATCCTGGGAAAAGTTTCCCCCAAGGGATTCTAAAGAGCTGCCAGAGCTGAGATCCACTACTTTACCTTCAATCTCTTTCCCATCAGGACTATGAACTGAATGTTCTCCCCCTCAAAATTCCCAGATTATATTAACAAGTTTGCACTCATTTACTTATTGGATTATATTACTCTCACCCTACCATTTTAAGTCTTGTTTCTCCAACTTGATAGATAATCTTATCTTCAATTTCTGTATTTCTACAGCCCTAGCATGATGAATACACTGTAGGAACTCTGTGGTTATTTCTTCATTGATAATGGATTCAAGTTAGAAGTCAGAATGTTAAAGTATTTCTAATTTATCCAAACCAGGAAACTATGGTTCCTCTTTTTTTTTTTTTAAATACAGTTCTACAACAAGCTTATTTTGTTATGGTGATCACTTAACTCCTTCCATCCCCAATAACTAAATTTAAAAGAAAAATACTAATTATCAAAATGCTGTGGGGAATAATAAAATGATTAATAGCATCATAAATCACTTCACAGTTGCTTCCTTAGAGCAAATAGCCTTGTCGAAATCCATTAAAGACTGTTTCAAAACAGTTAAAGAGAATCAAAGCACACATATTTAAAGATGCTGAAGCTCTGAATAGTTCTATGATTTGTTTTCTCAACAGATGTGCATCCTTCAAGCCCTGAATTCACCAGATGCATATTAAATTAATCCGTACTTTTAGTTTTACGTAACACTCCACTCCAGTTTTATAAATACACCACCAAATAAAGCAGAATTCTACTGTTTTTTTCCGACATTAAATATTAACAGATTATTTCCACTGTGCAAAAAAAAAAAAAAATGTTAAGATTCATTTTAATGCAGTGGAATGTGTGCTTACAAAATATAGGCTATAATATCTTCATCATTTTTTAATTAGCCAATTTCTATCTAGAATGTAAAAAATGATAAATTTGCTTGTAACTAAAGAACAAGTGACACCTGGCACTTTTTTTTTTTTTTAAGATTTTTATTTATTTGACACAGAGAGAGAGAAATCACAAGTAGGCAGAGAGGCAGGCAGAGAGAGAGGAGGAAGCAGGCTCCCCGCTGAGCAGAGAGCCCAATGCGGGACTCGATCCCAGGACCCTGAGATCATGACCTGAGCCGAAGGCAGAGGATCAACCCACTGAGCCACCCAGGCGCCCGACACCTGGCACTTTTTAAAAAATACATACTAACTCACTCGACACTTCAGAAATTAAGAATTCAACCAAAAATTTGGTTTACTGCTGTAACTGTAGTTTTTTTTAATTTTTATTTATTTTTTTATTTTATTTATTTATTTATTTTGACAGAGAGAGATCACAAGTAGGCGGGGGGGGGGGCTCGATCCCAGAACTCTGGGATCATGACCTGAGCTGAAGGCAGAGGCTTAACCCACTGAGCCACCAAGGCATTCCATGTAACTGTAGTTTAATAGTCCACTTCAATTTTCTGGAAAATGTACCTCTTATAAAATCATAATTTCTCCATAAGCTAAAATTAATGAGTTCTTATAAGAGAAGCAGGACTGGACTGGGAGTCAGGAGATCTGGGTTCCAATCTCACTCATTTGCTATTCCATCTTGAGTGCATCACTTAGCCTCTCTACACTTCAGTAATCTCAGTTGTAAAACCAAAAGGTCTACCTAGACCATCTCTATGTTTTCTTTTAGCTTTATGATTCCATAATCTATGGAACTCAAGAAACACAAGCATTAACCAGATGGATCCCATTAAAGAGAAAGTGAGCTGACACACTGATAGATTTGGAAAGCATCGATCTCTGGAAAACCTGAATGCTTTCACACAAACAGATCATTCCTTGTGTCTATTGTTAATTAACTAGGTGAAAAAGCAAATAAAACCCACCAAACATGGGGTTACTAAACAGTTTTTGCATCATACCTTAGATGGCCAAAATATTTGGAGGTCAAAATACCAATTAAGGTTAAGATGTTCTGAAAATATGGAAGGTGTCCTAGAAGTGCAGAAAAGGACAGTTAATAAAACCAAATAAAAGTGGATTCTAGCTAACAATTACTACTTAGGCTATATAAGAAAGAGTGTCTCAGGAAAGCATTTTATTACATTTAGAACAGCTATTCCCTCTGAGTGCAAACTAGAAATAATCAGGCAATTACAATCTTTGCCTGCTCAAGCATCTGGATAGTCTTCAACAAGTGTAACAGAAAGAAGCAAAAACCAGAAAGGGCATCAAGAAATCTACATAATAGGGCGCCTGGGTGGCTCCGTGGGTTAAAGCCTCTGCTTTTGGCTCAGGTGGTGATCCCAGAGTCCTGGGATCGAGCCCCGCATCGGGCTCTCTGCTCCGCGGAGAGCCTGCTTCCTCCTCTCTCTGCCTGCCTCTCTTGCCAACTTGTGGTCTCTGTCTGTCAAATAAATAAATAAAATCTTAAAAAAAAAAAAAAAAAAAAGAAATCTACATAATACCCTGCACAACAATAAAAGTTCAAAAATTCTGAATTTAGATCTCCCTCAAGCCCCATTACCACATGCAACTGTCATATGGCCAGCACCACATTTAGCTCATACTTCTTAATGCCCAATTACATATCTCAAAGAATTAAGCAACTGTCGATTAACACCTAATGATCTAACATAATCTTTTTGAAAGGGTAATTCAGACTCTGAACAATGCTTCTAATTACATCTGAGAATGTAAGGAAATCTCTTTTCAAAACCACTCCCACATTATTTTATTCATTTTTATTTCTTTTTTTTTTTTTAAAGATTTTATTTATTTATTTGAGAGAGAGGCAGTGAGAGAGCATGAGCGAGGAGAAGGTCAGAGGGAGAAGCAGACTCCCCGTGGAGCTGGGAGCCTGATGCGGGACTCGACCCCAGGTCTCCGGGATCATGACCTGAGCCGAAGGCAGTCGTCCAACCAACTGAGCCACCCAGGCGTCCCCATTTTTATTTCTTAAAAAAAAAAAATGCACCCGGGGCTGGGGGGTGAAAGGGAAGCTTGAACTGGCAGAGCATGGAGGATTTCTAGGAAAATGAAAACACTCTGTATATTAAATGATGGATAGTATACACTTTTACAAACCCATAGATTGTATAAAACAAAGAATGAATCCTAAGCTACTATGGACTTCCGATGATTATGATGTGTCAATAGAGTTCATTAAATGTGTCAATTTGTTCATCAATTGTAACAAACGTACCACTCTGGTGGAGAGGATGGGAGAGGCCATAGATGTATAGTGCAGAAAGTTTATGAGAAATCTGTTTTCTTCCTTTCAATTTTGTTGTGAACCTAAAACTGCCCTTAAACAATAGTCTTTGGGGGCACCTAGGTGGCTCAGTCAGTTAAGCATCAGACTCTTGGTTTCGGCTCAGGTCATGATCTCAGGGTCACGGGATGGAGCCCCAAGGGGGCCTCTATGTTCAGCGGGGAGTCTGCTTGAGGATTCTCTCTCTCTCTGTCCCTCTGTCCCTAGCCTTGCTCACACGTGTACATGCTCTCTCTCTCTCTTAAATAAGTAAATCCTTAAAAAATAAAATAAAATCTTTTTAGGGGGCACCTGGCTGGCTCTGTCAATAGAGCATGCAACTCTTGATCTCGGGGTTGTAAGCTGGAGACCCACACTGGCTACAGAGATTTCTTAAAAATAAAATCTTTTAGAAAAAGTCTTTCTTAAAAATACCACATTAACATTTTTTGAGTAGAAAGTTTTATAAAACAATTGAACACTCTTGTGCAAAAATATCAATAGACACACAGTCCTTAAACCTTTCACAAAAATTAGCTTAAAATGGATCTTTTTTTTTTTTAAGATTTTATTTATTTATTTGAGAGAGAGGCAGTGAGAGAGAGCATGAGCGAGGAGAAGGTCAGAGGGAGAATCAGACTCCCCATGGAGCTGGAAGCCCGATGAGGGACTCGATCCCGGGACTCCAGGATCATGACCTGAGCTGAAGGCAGTAGTCCAACCAACTGAGCCACCCAGGAGTCCTGGATTTTTTTTTTTTTAAGATTTTATTTATTTATTTGACAGAGAAAGAGAACAGGAGAGCACAAGGAAGAGGAGCAACAGAGGCAGAGGGAGAAGCGGGGAGCCTGACGTGGGACTCAATTCCAGGACCCTAGGATCACAACCTAAACCGAAGGCAGTCACTTAACCAACTGAGCCACCCAGGTGCCCTCAAAATGGATCTTTTTTAAAAAATGGACCTGAGGGGGCACCTGGGTGGCTCAGTGGGTTAAAGCCTCTGCCTTCAGCTCAGGTCATGATTCCAGGATCCTGGGATCAAGCCCCACATCGGGCTCTCTGCTCAGCAGCAGCCTGCTTCCTCCTCTCTCTCTCTGCCTGCCTCTCTGCCTACTTGTGATTGCTGTCTATCAAATAAATAAATAAAATCTTAAAAAAAAAAACGGACCTGAGAACTCAGTGTAAAATGTAAAACTATAAAAACTCTTGAAGATCACATAGAACAAATGTATATAACCTTGAGTTTGGCAATGAGTTTTTAGATGCGATACCAAAAGCATACTCAATGAAAGAAAAACTTGATACGGTGGACTTCATTAGAATTTAAAACTATTGTACTACGAAAGACAGTTAAGAGAATAAAGAGACAAACCACAGATTGGGAAAAAAAACATTTGCAAAAAACCACATCTATAAAAATATTTGCCAAAAAACATATCTGACAAAAATATGTATCCAAATTAAACAAGGAACACTTAAAACTCAACAATAAGAAAACAACCCAATTTAACAGACAGAAGAGTGAACAGACACCTCACCAAAGAAGATATGTAGATGGCCAATAAGTATGGTGCTCAACATTTTATGTCATTAGGAGACTGCAAATTAAAACACGTATTAGACAGGGCACCTGGGTGGCTCAGTGGGTTAAAGCCTCTGCCTTCAGCTCAGGTCATGATCCCAGGATGCTGGGATCAAGTCCCGCATCGGGCTCTCTGCTCGGCAGGGAGCCTGCTTCCTCCTCTTCTCTCTGCCTGCCTCTCTGCCTACTTGTGATCTCTATCTATCAAATAAAATAAATTTTAAAATCTTAAAAAAAAAACAAAAAACGGGTATCTGTGGATAGGAGATATTATTACTTTAGGCTACAAAAATTTGAGAACAGTGAAAGAAATTAACTTTAAATAAAATCAAATTTATGGGGCGCCTGGGTGGCTCAGTTGGTTGAGCGGCTGCCTTCGGCTCAGGTCATGGTCCCAGCGTCCTGGGATCGAGTCCCACATCGGGCTCCTTGCTCAGCTGGGAGCCTGCTTCTCCATCTGCCTCTGCCTGCCACTCTGTCTGCCTGTGCTCGCTCGCTCTCTCTCCCTCTCTCTGACAAATAAATAAATTTAAAAAAATTTGTTTAATAAAATCAAATTTAAATCTATTTAAATTTTTTTAAAAATTAACTTTAAACCCCTTGCCTTTTTCCCGGCATTGGTCATACCCCTGCTCACTACCACCTACATAAGAGAGTAACATCTAAGAAATGGAGGAAAAAAATTCAGCTAAGAAGCTGCTTGACCACAGCTATGGTTAGCAATCTAGCCTGAAGAACTAAAATGAAATCTGGTGATTACCATGGACACTACACACACACACACACACACACCCAAAACCTTAAAAAACATTTTCACACCACTCATTAATGCCAGCAGACAATATGTACTTATATATGTATATAGTATGTATGTGTATACATACATAAAGAAAAACGTAAATATATGGGACTTTCATTCAGAGGCCCATAAATCCTCAACACCCCTTTTTCTAGGTTAGAAAACGTTTGTAAACTACAGAAATCAGTGTGCATCCAATGCTATATTGTTCCTTGGAAATTTTATATGTCATTTTAATGAAGAAACTATAGCATTTTGACAGGCTTACCCAGCACCCAGAGGTGTTGCACCAAGTTGTCTTTGGTGACAAAGGCAATGGCTACCTGTTCACTCAGCTTCTCTGGCCAAGGCAAAATCCAAGAGAATATCCCTTTCCCCAGTATGTCTATGCCTCCATTGTGATGGGTGAGCAATTATTGAAGAACAATTCACATCCCTGACACCCTAGCCCTTGCCACAACTACACTGCCTACTTGGAGCTTCTGGTGAGGAAGAGACTAACAGGAGTATTGGGGCAGGCCATTAGTCTTCCTATAATACCAGAACATTTCTGCTGCAGACAAAGCATGGCGCTCTTCTATCCAGATTTCTCTCTCTTCAGTCCATTTCTAAGAGACCACGCTAGTAGTAGTTTATAGTTTCTCAAAGATGCCTGGGTATTTCTAGTCTATGCCAGGTGCCAACTACTGTAACCTGAACAAGTAACGGTCTTTTCCAGCTCAGTAAACCCAAAGCCTATCCTCAGGATTTACTAAGATCCGAACTGAAAAATGCAAGTATGTGGCCTATGAACTATATGGTGCCATTCAGATGAAAATAATAGCAAATGGCATATGGTAAGGCAAAACTCCCTACTGAAAGATTAAATTTAAGTGGACTTACCACTAAATACAAAAAATCCTCAGCAAAAGCTTCTCTTCTAGATATAACATGAGAGAATAAAAGATTTATTCTGTATCTCCATAATCCATTTTTTAAGCAACTTCCAGCAACAAGTGTTGACAAAAATGGTTTAAGTGAATGATGACAAAGATGACTACCTAATGTTCATATAGTTTAAAATGACTTACTTTTAACCGTTGTCTGTGATCTTTTTGTGTAACAATATAAAAATTCAAGTTCTTTTAGTTACATGTTCACTGATACAACTGAAATTACATAATCTAAATCTACTGAGGATCTTTATTTTTAAAAAATAATCTGATGAATTCAAAGCCATAAAACATGAAGGGGTGAAGGAATAAGGAATCTGAAACAGATGGCATCTGATTTTTTTCCTGAGTCCATTTTGAACACAATCCCAATAATGTCAAAATCCAATTTAGCTCTCCAAATAAGTAATCCACAAAACTTAAAATGGTAATTCTGAAGTAATTTCATTTTTTTACCCTCCCAGCTTCTCAAAGTTTCTAATTAGGCAGAAATGTGTACAGATAACTTAGATGTTAAAAAGAGAAAAACTATCATGCCACAAATTCTGAAGTTTTGTTTTTTTTTTAAGATTTTATTTATTTATCTGACAGAGATCACAAGTAGGCAGAGAGGCAGGCAGAGAGGAAGGGAGGCAGGCTCCCTGCCGAGCAGAGAGCCCGATGCGGGGCTCGATCCCAGGACTCTGGGATCATGACCTGAGCCGAAGGCAGAGGCTTTAACCCACCGAGCCACCCAGGCGCCCCAAATTCTGAAGTTCTTTCATGAAAATCTACTTCCACTTACCTAAAGCCACTGAAAAGCAATTTCTACCAAGACTGGTGATATTAAAATCTGTCTGTGATATCAGCCTTTTTTTTCCTTTATACAGTTACAGTGATTATTTATCCTTGAGACCAAATCATATCTCCAGAAAGCAATATACTTTTTAAAAAGCCACAAGAGGGACGCCTGGGTGGCTCAGTTGGTTAAGCGGCTGCCTTCGGCTCAGGTCATGATCCCAGCGTCCTGGGATCGAGTCCCACATCGGGCTCCTTGCTCAGCGGGGAGCCTGCTTCTCCCTCTGCCTCTGCTTGCCATTCTGTCTGCCTGTGCTCGCTCTCTCGCTCTCTCTCTGATAAATAAATAAAATCCTTAAAAAAAAAAAAAGCAACAAGATCTGGAAGACTATTCATTTGGTTTGAATAAAGCACTACTTGGCATTTTTTAAACATTTCCACGGTAACTCTTTCAATACCAATTTGGCAACACCAGTAAAATTACCTGTACTTTGTTCCTTATATGTCTCTAGCATATGGTATATAAATCTTCCCAATCTTTCCTAATTTTTTTATATCATTCAAGAGATGCAATAGTAAAGAAACATTTAGTCATTTTTAGATTTCCTGACAAGCAAATTCCAAAACTGACAACTGCAAAGATCCCCAGAACGGCCACATACTTTGGGTGGAAAAGGTCACTGAGAAAAGTGTCCTAATGGTCTCTAATGTTGCCTACTATTTAGGGAGATATTTTTCCTCTAACAGCTAGTATCCTACCTCATATCCCAAAGTAAATTTAATTTAGTAATAAAGTTCTATCAATATAGGAGGGAAATGGGAGCTTTTGATAGCTTTACGAAAGCAAGATAATACAGCCTCAATTTTAAGGTCCAAAAGACAATTAAAAATGATGATCCAGGGAAACACAGCTAAAAGCTTACGTATACACTGAAGAGTTTATACAAAAAAAAAAAAAAAAAAAAGACTTTATACTCTCAGAAAAGCCATTTAGAAACCTGAATAGTCTTACCAAAAAATCTGTTTAAGTGTAGCAAAAATATAATTTCAACTCTTTAAAAATAATATTCTTTGGGGCGCCTGGGTGGCTTAGTTGCCTTCAGCTAGGGTCATGACCTCGGGATCCTGGGATCGAGCCCCTCATCGGGCTCTCTGCTTGGTGGGGAGCCTGCTTCCTCCTCTCTCTCTGCCTGCCTCTCTACCTACTTGTGATCTCTGTCTGCCAAATAAATAAATACAATCTTTAAAAAATAATAATAATATTCTTTAATAATTCAAAATATAGGGGCACCTGGGTGGCTCAATGGGTTAAAGCCTCTGCCTTTGGCTCAGGTCATGATCCCAGGGTCCTGGGATCGAGCCTCACATCGGGCTCTCTGCTTAGCCTGCCTCTCTGCCTACTTGTGATCTCTGTCAAATAAATAAATAAAATCTTAAAAAAATTCAAGGGGTGCCTGGGTGGCTCAGTGGATTAAAGCCTCTGCCTTCAGCTCAGGTCATGATCCCGGGGTCCTGGGATCGAACGCTGCATGGGGCTTTCTGCTCAGCAGAGAGCCTGCTTCCCTTCCCCTCTCTCTGCCTGCCTCTCTGCCTACTTGTGATCTCTGTTAAATAAATAAACAAAATCTTTAAAAAAAAATTCAAAATATACCCACTTATCAATTTGACCAATATTTACTTGGTGCCTGTTTTAAACAGCTGCAGTGGTGAATAAAATTTAACATAGTATCTCTACCTCAAAGAGCATGCAATATAGTTGGATAGCTTTATTTAAAAAAAAAAAAAAGTTCAACTCTGTAAAAGACAGAGATATGGGAAAGAAATATATTTGAAATTTCTTTCAAAATATGCAAAACCTATAAACTTCTCTAAAAAGTGATACTAAATTACAAACTTTATACCCACTTTCGACAGAAAAAAATCTTATTAAAGTTATTTGACTTATTTTTTTTTAAAGATTTTATTTATTTATTTGACAGAGAGAGATCACAAGTAGGCAAAAAGGGAGGGAGAAGCAGACGCCCTGCTGAGCAGAGAGCCCCATGCGGGGCTCGATCCCAGGACCCTGAGATCACGACCTGAGCTGAAGGCAGAGGCTTAACCCACTGAGCCACCCAGGCGCTCCTGACTTATATTTTGAGTATGAAGTATATTTAAAAATAAAAAATTACTGGGACGCCTGGGCGGCTCAGTTGGTTAAGCAGCTGCCTTCAGCTCAGGTCATGATCCCAGCGTCCTGGGATCGAGTCCCACATCAGGCATCTTGCTCGGCAGGGAGCCTGCTTCTCCCTCTGCCTCTGCCTGCCACTCTGTCTGCCTGTGCTCCTTGCTCTCTCTCCCTCTGTCTCTGACAAATAAATAAATAAAATCTTTAAAAAAAAAATTACTGGTTACAAGTTACATCAAAAAGCAAACACTATTAGTTGATAATCTGACATAATAGGTTACATATAACTGTATCATTTTAAATTTATAAAATGAGGGGCGCCTGGGTGACTCAGTGGGGTAAGCCTCTGCCTTAGGCGTAGGTCATGGTCTCAGGGTCCTGGGATCGAGCCCCCCATTGGGCTCTCTGCTTGGTGGTGAGACTGTTTCTCCCCTCTCTGCCTCCTCTCTGCCTACTTGTGATCTCTCTCTCTGTCAAATAAATAAATAAAAAATAAATAAAATATTTTTAAAAAATAAAAAAATAATAAATTTATAAAATGAATATAAAAACTTGTTATTCTTAGATTTAGTTCTATATTCTCATCATGAATGATTTAAAAGCAGAAATTCATTCCATTTTCATTTGTTTTACAGAATTTTATACAAAAGAATTCTGCAAGTAGGGACGCCTGGGTGATTCAGTTGGTTAAGCATCTGCTTTCCGCTCAGGTCATGATCCCAGGAGCCCCACATCTGGTTCCCTGCTTAGGAGGGAGTCTGCTTATCCCTCTCCCTCTGCGTCTCTCCTCAGCTTGTACTCTCTCAAATAAATTAAGTAAAATCTTAAAAAAAAAAAAAGAATTCTGTAAGTATTGCTAATAATTTAAGTCTAATTAAGATGAGTTATGCTACTGATGTTGATGTTAATCTTAAAATTACAACTACTTCCTATTTTATGCCCCAATTTTAATTCTCTTCAGAGACATATGAAGTTAATTAAACTTTGTATAAGTTGTATGTATGGAAGTGATGAATTACTATATTGCACACCTGAAACTAATATAACACTGTATGTTAACTGGAATTAAAAACCTAAGAGAAAATATATATACATTACTATTTAAATTTTTTTAATCAATCTACACTATACACACTACAAATCCGAGAAAAACCTTTGAAACAATGGTCACTTCAATAAATGCACATATTGTTCTCTCTTTTGTAGAGTTTAAAGCACCTACTAATAACTGAATTTCATGCCACTTACGGTAAATTTCTAGAAGCCACTGAAAGTCCTATTGTATACATATGTTTTTGCAATATTATCCAGTTCCCTTCCCATCCTGGGCTATGTTGACTGTGGAGATTAATAATAATTGATCTTTCAATTAGAAGGTGTCTACAGCGGTGCCTGGGTGGCTCAGATGGTTAGACGTCTGCCTTTGGCTCAAGTCATGATCTCCAGGTTCTGGGATCGGGGCGCATCAGGCTTCCTGCTCAGTGGAGAACCTGCTTCTCCCTCTCCCATTGCCTCAACCCTACTTGTGTCCTCTCTGTCTCTTAAATGAAAAAATAAAATCTTAAAAAAAAAAAAGAAGGTGCTTACATTTAGGGACACCTGGTGGCTTGGTCGTTAAGCAGCTGCCTTCAGCTCAGGTCATGATCCCAGGGTTCTGGGAGGAGTCCCGCATGGGGCTCCCTGCTCAGCGGGAGTCTGCTTCTCCCTCTGCCTGCTGTTCCCCTTGCTTATGCAAGCTCTCTCTCTCTGACAAATAGATAAAATCTTTTTTTTTTTAAGATTTTTATTCATTTATTTGTCAGAGAGAGAGGGAGAGAGAGTGAGTAAGGGAGCACAGGCAGAGGCATAGGGAAAAGCAGGCTCCCTGCCGAGCAAGGAGCCCGATGTGGGACTCGATACCAGGACGCTGGGATCATGACCTGAGCCGAAGGCAGCCGCTTAACCAACTGAGCCACCCAGGCGTCCCCAAATAGATAAAATCTTAAAAAAAAACAAAAAACAAAAAAAAAAAAAACCCACACACACACACACTGTGGAAAGGGACTGCAGACTGACTTAAAAAAAACAAAAACCAAAGGTGCTTCCATTTAAAGTGCACTATTATTTAATTTTTTCTTTGAAGAAGACTCCACTTGAGTGTGGAGTCCAACTCCAGGCTTGATCTCCATCCTGAGATCAAGACCTGAGCTGAGATCAAGAGTCTGAGGCTTAGCCCACTGAGCCAGCCAGGTGCCTAGAGTGGACTGTTATTTAAATACAACACACACACACACACACACACACACACGCTTACAATATTGGTAAAAATTTTAACTCATTTTACTTAGGAAGAAACTAAATCTCCGGTAGGTCCCATGACTTGCCCAAGGTCAACAACTAGCGAGTGGCACAGTCTGGGTTCAATCCCAGATTTACCTATCTCAAAGCCAATACTTCCACTTGACCACAATTATCTCCTTAAAAGATTAAGAGGCAGGCTCAAAAGCTGAGGATCTTGTCTCTGTAAACGTTCAGGTATCTATTCTGAGCCATCTATCACCACACGGTACCTACAATTCAGTCGCTAATTAAAATATAAATGAAGAGGATCTTTCTGCTTCATTTAAACTAGGACAGGCATACTGACAGGTAAGAAAGAGACTGGAAAAGGAGGCTTGCCTCAACATGTCTCGCCTAGACCTCTACATCTATATGGTCCCCCCAGCCTATTTTTTATAAACATGGGTATCTACCAAACAAAGCTATGCCGGACTAGCCTGTAGTTTGGTGCTTTTCCGTGTTGCACTTTTCTAAGACAATTTATACGAGATTTAACATCGAACTGGGAGACCTGGCTGAATATGCCATTCTGGCACTTTCCAAATATCAGAAGTATCATTTAAGGGCAAAGAACATCACCCTCTTTTTTACGCTGTGACGCTTGCCCACTTGGGGGGTACAGCTCCGGTAGGACTCTGGGGCGAGAGAGCAATAAAGGAAGAAGTGGGGGAAGCACACGGAAGTTGGGTGGAGGGAGGTCTCTTTACCCACTCTTCTGCCCTAGCTCCGCCAAGGGCGGCTCCCCGTGGTGCCCAGCCGACTCACAACCCCCACAAACCCTGGAAGCCGTTGCTCTGTCTCAGAGGGGTAGGCAGGGGAAGCAAGGGATTGCCCCCAACCACTCGGACAAGGTCCATTCTCCCCTTCTGGCCCGGGAGGATGCTCCCCCTTTCAGAGCGAATCCTCTAGGTGGCAAACTCCCGGTCCACTTCAGCCGAAGTCTTCTGCATCCGAAGGGGCGCCTCCCCCGCAACCTGAAGCTGGCCACCCAAAAGTCCCCCAAGCGGTCTCCCCCAAACCCTCCATTCCACCCCCGCAACCCGCCACAGAAACACACGCCGGCCTGCGCCCCACCCAGGATCTCCGCGGTCCCCTCCCCAACCCGGAGAAGGGCCCCCCGACCAGTCCCTACAGACACACACACTCTCAGGTTCCAGCCTCCCCGACCCCGTCGAAGCGGGAGTGAGTACCTGGTCCAGCAGTGCTCCGAGACTCAGATGGGGCGGGCGCGGTACCCTCCCGTAGGCGCCGAGTGCTTCTCCAGCCACCCGCAGTGGTGGCTTCTCTCTTTCCCAAGAGCGGGAGGGAGGAGAGGTGCAGAAGGGGAGGGGAAAAGTGAGGAGCCGAGGGGCTGTAAGAGCCGAGCCGGAAATACTAGCGCTGGCCCCACCCTCGGCCCGGCGCAGAGCACCCTGGCGCTTCTGATAGGACAAACTTAAAGCAGGCAAAGAGAAAGGGACACCACCACTTCCGGGTCATCCCCACTACTGCTCCTCCCTAGCAACCGCGTGGGGTTGCTAAGCGGAAGTGCCTTCGAAGACAACCAACCCCATTTCTTCTGAGACTACCAGGAGGTAGCTCGGAGGGGCTACCTTTTTGGAAACACCCTCTTACCTTTCCCCTGTGCTCTTAGAAGGGACACACTCTTCGTCAGAGACGCGGAGCCCAGCTTGCTTTTCCCTTCAACTGTAGTCCCCCCTCCAGCCCCCAGGCACTATATACACCTGCTCCCTCCCACCCTGAGTCCAGGCCAACCCATTGATTGACTCCTCCTAAGGCTCTCTCCGGTCCCTCGTGGGAGTTTTCTTCTGGCAACTTAGCAAGTATCTCCCTCTTGTGGATTTTCAGTTATGCTTCAGCTGGGTTTAAAAAATCTTCAATGTTACGAAAGCTTTTTCATGGACTTCATTCACCTGTGACAGACAGCCTCTGAAACCGAACGGTGAGAAAAGTTTTGTCTTCACCTATCTTATCTTTTGTGAGGATTACACATTTATGTACAATCTAGAAATAGTCTAGCTTAAATGGAAGGGGAAAAACAAGGATTGGCTGTAAGTCGAGTAGAGCGATTTTGATCCTTAAAAGAGAAAAAAGGCCAAAAGAAGCCGGTAATCAAGCTAGGGAAAGACATTTAATCCTCCACTCAGAATAAATTTTCATACCAACACTGTAGACAAGAAAAATATTGTGAGACCTCATTTACTCTTCTGTCGGGGTGATCTGAATTTTGAAGTTATTGGGAAAATACTGGCTATGGTAAAACCCAATATAATTAATCCTCTCTTTAGAAAAAATGACCCATACATTAGGGCAGTTAAACATTCAGGAAAATGTAACTGGCAAATCAGAAAAAAATTAGTAAAAATTTTGGCTGGACTTTCTTATCTTGAATATGTTTAAAAGCAGTAAAACTTGAGTAGCTGCTGAATCTGTTCTCTATTCAATAGCAGTGAATGTACATGCAATTGCTGGCTCTGATTTTACTGGTCATGATAGCTTCTGTAGTCACCAATAGTGGACTGTTGTCCACCTCATCTGGGTCAGAGGAAATGAGCTTTGGTAACTTAAAAGAAAGAGCAGGACTGTTGGTTTCCTGTACACATGGAACAGCATTAAATTGATTCATCCTAGACAGTTCAGCAAAACCTGTAGGAAATCACTTGAGATTCAAATGTCAGTAGTAATTTAATTAGTCTAAAACATTTCAACTCTTGCCATGGACATGTATACATGTGGGAATATGCACATAAAAAATTTCAAATGGAATTTGAATACATCCACTAATTAATAGTTCTTTTAAAGGGGTGCCTGGCTGGCTGGGTCAGTAGAGCATGCAAGTTCCAGCCCCAAGTTAAGTGTAAGGATTACTTAAAAAACAAACAAACAAACAAAACCACCTGGCAATAGGTCACAAGTAATAAATCTGTTACCATGACAAAATACAGGATATTATTTCAATTGTCAACAGAATCAAAAATTTTTAAATTAGAAAAATAAAACTATGAGTTCAATGAATAATGACTTATCTAAACTATAGTGGACTTAGATGTCGCTAAAAATCTTGATATGGTAAATGTGTTCTATATAAATAAATATTTAATTGGGTAAAATTAATTGTTAAGATTTTTTTTAAAGATTTTATTTATTCATTTGTCAGAGAGAGTGAGCACAGGCAGACAGAGTGGCAGGCAGAAGCAGAGGGAGAAGCAGACTCCCCGCTGAGCAAGGAGCCGGATGTGGGACTCGATCCCAGGACACTGGGATCATGACCTGAGCCGAAGGCAGCCGCTTAACCAACTGAGCCACCCAGGCGTCCCAAATTGTTAAGATTTTTTTAAAGATTTTATTTATTTGTCAGAGAGAGCGAGCATGAGCAGGGGGAAGGGGCAGAGGGAGAAACAGGCTCCCCCACTAAGCAAGGAGCCAGATGTGGGACTCAATCCCAGGACCCCAGAATCATGACCTGAGCTGAAGGCAGACCCTTAACCAACTGAGACACCCAGGCGTCCCACAATTAATTGTTAAGATTAAACGTGGTAATAGCCAATATAGAAATGCAGGTTCCTGTGCATCATTTTTCCAATTGCCTGAGGTAATAGGAATTATAAAAGCATCCATTTAAATCTTCTCTTACTATAGTTTTGTAGTTTTGATTTTTTGTTGTTGTTGTTACTCAATTTCTTTTTTATAGTTGTATGACTGGCTCAACTACTAAATGGTCATATGACATATAGTTCTATCATTTTCTTTTTTAAAAGAAAGATTTATTTATTTATGAGGGGCACCTAGGTGGCTTGGTTGATTAAGCATCTGCCTTATGCTCAGGTCATGATTCCAGGGTCCTGGGATCAAGCCCGGTATCAGGCTCCCTGCTCACCAGTGAGTCTGGTTCTCCCTCTTCCTCTGGCCCTCTTCCTGCTTGTGCTTGCTGTCTCTTCAATAAATAAATAAAAATCCTTTTAAAAAAAGATTTATGAGAGAGAGAACATGTGAGTGGGGGGAGGAGCAGAGAGAGAGAGAAAAAAAAATCTTCAAGCAGCAGGGGGTCTGACATGGGGCTGAATCCCACAACCCATGAGATCATGACGGAGCTGAAACCAAGAGATGCCTAACTGATTGAGCCACCCAGGTGCCCTATTACTCTATCATTTTCAGTATACTCATTGCTTGGAGATCTCTAAAGTTGTACAGCAAAATCCACATCTAAAACTAGGTATGTGGGTTTAACTACATTTTTAGGATTTTGTGAGCAGTACTAGAGGAATCCATATTCTTAATATGAACCATAATTAAGACGGTGCTCTCAGAACCTGGCTAGATCTCAAATGGCCTTCAAAGTCAGTACAGTAAGCACCCTTCATCCTGTAAATGAATACTGGACCTCCAGTCTTTTTGCCAATCTCTTCAAAGTTTTTTTTCACGTTTTTTAATCATCTCTTTTAATCATTTAAGAAAATCAGGGTATCTAACGTTTATTTTTTAAAAACCCAGGGCACCTGGATGGTTCAGTCAGAACATGTGACTCTTAATCTCGGGGTTAGGAGTTAGAGCCCCACATTAATGTAGAGATCACTTTAAAAACAAGTAAATAGGGTGCCTGGGTGGCTTACTGGGTTAAGCCCCTGCCTTCGACTCCGGTCATGATCTCAGGGTCCTGAGATCGGGTCCGGCATCCGGCTCTCTGCTTGGCAGGGAGCCTGCTTTCTCCGCTCTCTGCCTGTCTCTGCCTACTTGTGATCTCTGTCTGTCAAATAAATAAATAAAATATATTTTTTTAATTAAGTAAATAGGGCAACTGGGTGGCTCAGTGGGTTAAGCCTCTGCCTTGGGCTCAGGTCATGATCCCAGAGTCCTGGGATCGAGCCCTGCAAGGGGCTCTCTGCTCAGCAGGGAGCCTGCTTCCGCCTCTCTGCCTGCCTCTCTGCCTACTTGTGATCTCTCTCCGTCAAATAAATAAATAAAATTAAAAAAAAATAAATAAGTACGGGCGCCTGGGTGGCTCAGTGGGTTAAAACCTCTGCCTTCGGCTTGGGTCGTGATCCCGGGGTCCTGGCATGGAGCCCTGCATCAGGCTCTCTGCTCCGAGGGGAGCCTGCTTCCCCCCTCTCTCTGCCTGCTTCTCTGCCTACTTGTGACCTCTGTCTGTCAAGTAAATAAGTAAAATCTTTAAAATAAATAAATAAATAAATAAAAATAAGTAAATAATTTTAAAAAACAATAAAACCCAATACTATTACTCAATAATATTTAAATATTCCTGAAGTAATTAATATTCAGATATACTTAGAGTTCCATTGGCATCTCCAAATATAAAAGATAACAAAACTAGGGGCACCTGGGTGGCTCAGTGGGTTAAGCCTCTACCTTCGGCTCAGGTCATGGTCTCAGGGTCCTGGGATCAAACATTGGGCTCTCTGTTCAGCAAGGAGCCTGCTTCACCCCCCCTCTCTCTGCCTGCCTCTCTGCCTACTTATGATCTCTCTCTGTGTCATATAAATAAATAAAATCTATAAAAAAAGATAACAAAACTTGAGTCTATCAGTTAGTGAATACTTGGGATCAGTTGGGGAAGACATGTAGCCAAATTTGCCACTTAAATGCCTAAGCAATATACAACACAAAACCCATAGTTCCTAACACAAGGGACTTAGAGAAACTCACTTAGGATACATGTGAAATAAACTATAGAATGTTTAACCCTAGGAAGAGAAGCCTTAGGATGTAACAGCTATCTTGAAATACATGAAGGTTGTAATGTGGAAGGAATAACTTGTTATGAGTCATTTCAAAGACAAAACCAAGAATAGAAGGAGAGCAGTTAGAGAAATTCAAAATTTTAATTCCCAACATTTTTCACAGTTAGAGTTGCCAATTAATAAAATAGTTCACCTAATGAACAGCTGTAATTGGCTTGAGTTGGGCAAGATTACTTCTTGTTCAGTGAGGTTTTGATTCAGTGAAAATCTTTCCCACCCCCGTATGCCATCCTCAAAGGTAAAAAGAACCATTATAATAATGTTAGTTGGATCAAGGTCCAGCTGAACCTTCAATTTTTCCAAAAGTGAATTACCACGACATGTTGTAAGTACAGTGAAAAATATAAGCAGCGTATATATACATATGGAAAGGTGCGGCTAATTTAGGTTTCATTTTCTGCTTTTAAAAAAAATGATAAGCATTTGTCATAAATAACTCCTTGAACAAGCACACTGTACAACTTTCATGATAGTATTGCTCTTCCAGGGTGCCTGGGTGACTCAGTGAGTTAAGCTTCTGCCTTCAGCTCAGGTCATGATCCTCGAGTCCTCGGATTGAGGCCCACATGGGGATCCCTGCTCAGCGGGGTCTGCTTCTTCCCCTCCCACCCTTGTTCTCTCTCTCAAATAAATAAATATTTTAAAAAATAAAATAAAAATATAGTATAGGGGCACCTGGGTGGCTCAATGGGTTAGGCCTCTGCCTTCAGCTCAGGTCATGGTCTCGGGGTCATGGGATTCAGCCCCGCATCAGGCTACCTGCTCTGCAGGGAGCCTGCTTCCCTCCCTCTCTCTGCCTGCCTCTCTGTCTACTTGTGATATGTCTCTCTGTCAAATAAATAAATAAAATCTTTAAAAATATATATAGTATATTTCTTCCTTTGTGAAACTAGGTAAACATAAAATACATATGATCCCCACAATGTTCAAAAATTCCAGAAAAGTTTTATTCATTGGTCAGGAATTTAATATTTAATTTAATGTTGTTTTTATTTTATTTAAAATTTTTAAAATATTTATTTTAATATTGTTAATTTTGTTATTTCTTAATATTTAATATTAGTATTAATAATTTGAATAATCCATTCAAAGAGGAAAACCAGAGTAAGGGTACAAGGGTACACTTTGTGAAGGGTACAAAATTAGAAACAAGTTTAATTATCTTTTTAATATATAAATTTTACTTTTGATCTAGTTTTCAGGAGAAACAGGGAATCATCATATGTTGTATATTTGGAAAGACTGTAGGTTCTTTAAGTCAAAATTTTTAGAAACAATTACATATCAGACTTAAACTTCACTGGACACGTCACCATAAAGTTTCTCTTTCCATCAATGAAAAATAGCAAATTGGGTTTCAGATCCACCAAAACTTTAAGGATTCCTGGGTGGCTCAGCTGGTTAAGTGGATGCCTCCAGCTCGGGTCATGATCCCAGCATCCTGGGATTGAACCCTGCATTGGGTTCCCTGCTCAGCTGGGAGCCTGCTTCTCCCTCTCCCACTACCCCTGCTTGTATTCCCTCTCTCGCTGTCTCTCTCTCTGTCAAATAAATAAAGTCTTTAAAAAAAAAAAACACTTCAATAGAGTTCGTTGAGCTACTCCTTAATACAGAGCCTAATTATTAAGGAAGTACTTAGGATAAAAACTCGGCTCTCAATTCAGTAACATTCTGTTTAATACCCAAGGGGTGGCTTGGGTGGCTCAGTAGTTCTGCCTTCGGCTCAGATCATGACCCCAGGGTCTTGGGAATGAGCCCTGCGTTGGGGCTCATTCTACATCTGTAGGGAGCCTGTGTCTCTCTCTCCAACTCCCCTTGCTTGTGTTCCCTCCCTTGCTGTCTGTCTCTGTCAAATGAATAAATAGAATAAAAAAAAATCCATCTCTAAAAGACAAAGCAAAAAATATAATCTACAATCATCAGAACTTAGCTTAAAAACTGATAAAATCAGATTAATGCACTGTTTGTATTTTTTTCACTGATTTGTATTTTTAAGAAAAAAATAAAAATAGTAGGACATAATCTCAGGAAGCACACAAATAGACAGTCTATTGTGAAAATAAGTATTCATTTATTAAAAACAAAGTTCAGCAAAACATACTTGTTAAAACGTGGTTAATTTTGACAACAGGAGATCAGGGAGCAAAAAATGTGATGAGAAAGTAAGAATATCAGTTACTAAGTTATATTATATCCTCCTCTTCAATTATACCCCTGGTTATCTTAAAATGTATAATGGTAGCTCTAAGGACTCTAGACAGATATCTGGATTTATGGTATGTTCCCTTTCATGTTTTATTGATTTCCAACTTTAAAATTACAGGCCGAAAGGGAATATTTTATGATACTGAATCAAATGCATATTCTTAGAAAATTTCTCTCTTTTAGTATAGTTTATGAAATATTCCTGTCTAATTCTATGCTAGTATTTTAGCTGTTTTGTTGTTGTTAGAAGCTTTATCAACTGTTTAAGCCCTCAGGCCAAATTGCCCTGACGGAGAAGATACATAGCCATCCAAATTTTTTCAACATTGCATCTTTGGCCCTCTTTCTTGAAAAGGGTATAGGTTCAGTTTAATTAATACTGAATTTTTTTAATGTGC
This sequence comes from Mellivora capensis, assembly GCA_004024625.1. Lineage (NCBI taxonomy): Eukaryota > Metazoa > Chordata > Mammalia > Carnivora > Mustelidae > Mellivora > Mellivora capensis. The sequence continues at coordinate 20,705 of PISX010010277.1, forward strand.
AAAAACCTAACTCTGCTTCTTAAGGCAAATAAAAAAAACTAAAATATGGCACCACTCCAATTATCAAACGCCAATAAAAATGGCAGCAGTACAAAGATCTAAACAATCTCAAACAGATTCGTAATTAGAACACCACGCAATGATTAATTTTTAGCAAGAACAAGAAGCTTAATAACAACAGGTAAAAGAAACCAAATGTTGCAGTTTACTGAATACTAATCTAAGTAATTGTAATTAATCTTACAAATTCACCAATATCATAATCACTTGCTTTAGAGTAACTGTATATAAGCCTCATTTTTTAAATTAAATGCCTATTCAACAAAGCTAATTGGAACAAATACACTTATGCCTTTACATCCTAGAATAATAAACAGGAGACATTAGTCAAAGATGAATTAAGAAAGTTCTATTCTTTTTCGTCATCTGAGTGATCAGGTGGCAAAGGACATGCTCTGTGGAAAGAATAGAGAACTTCAGTAGTCATTGGAGTATCGACTATTTAAAAAAAAGTGTTATCAACCTATATATAAATCATGACCATTAATAGTGCAATGTGTCTGGTCAAGTGAATAGAAATGAGAGAAAATTAAACTCCATTAGTTGACAAACACCTACAAATCCCAAGTACTAGAGCAACAAAATCTTTAACTATTTTGCCTGTTAATTTGTCATATCAGTGTTTCTCCTTTAGGATATGTTGCCATTCTTATTAAAAAGGGAATCCCAGGTCATGATCATGATTCCAGGGTCTAGGATCAAGTCCCACATCCTGCTCCTGCCTGCTCCCTCAGCCTGCTTCTCCCTCAGCCTGCCACTCCCCAACTCATGCTTTCCCCGCACCCCTCCTTACGAATAAATAAATAAAATCTTTAAAAAAAAAAAAGAATTTTGTGATACTAAAAAATCAAAAATAAAAAATCAACCAATCCATGTGAACAGAGAAAACAAAGCAAGTTGCCATATTTGACTGTATATCCTTTTGAACCATATAAACATATTACCTAATTGGAAAAAAATATCAAAATTGGTTAAATTGGTACAAGGTAGTTGTAGCTTTTGAAAAATAATTTACATTATCCCAGAGCCATTTTGTATTCATTACACTTTTTATAGAGAAAAGTCTATGAAAAACTTAACCATAAATCAGAATTTTTTTAGAGCTGCTGAAGATCTGTGAAATCTATTCTAAAATAAGCAGTTTTCAGGGCACCTGGGTGGCTCAGTCAGTGAAGCATCTGTCTTCGGCTCAGGTCACGATCCCAGGGTCCTGGGATGGAACCCCATGTTGAGCTCTCTGCTCAGCATAGAGTCTGCTTCTTTCTCCCCCTGCTCTTGCTCTCTCACTCTCATATGTGCATGCTCTCTCTAATAAATAAATAAAATCTTTTTAAAAAATCGTTTAAATAAATAAATAATAAATATTTTTAAAAATAAAATGAGGAGTTTTCAAATTAGATCCCATAAGCCTAAATGGTCATAGAGCTAAGTAGTGAAAGAAGGAAGTTTAAAGGTATTCTGACTGGGTATGAGATTATCATTGACTTACCTACTATTAGATTACCAAGAGGACTTCATTGTATTTTTCTGGAAGTTAAATCAAATTAACAAATGAACACTATCATGAGCTTCCTTTTTGCTAGGACCTGCTGTAATTTATGTATCATAGCTCTATTCAAGGTTTTACTCAGATAGTCTTTCTTGATTCTGACTCTACCCCACCCCCATGCAACTAAAGGGAGTTTACCCTGCCTTTGTGAGAAAAATAAAGCTGTAGGAGTAGCCATGTTTCAGGTTATAGAGAGTTTATAGCAGAAGTCCTTCTGATAATCTGTTAATTAACTACTATCAAAAATAAGGCTATTGATTTACTATCAATAAAGAGGTAATTACAACTTTCCTAAACAAAAACAAATCTAAGAAAGGGGTCTAAAGGAATAATATAAACTGTTATTACCTAGTTTTATGTCACAAATTTTAGTACACCATGGATCAAAGTCCTTTATGAAAATATACATGTAATCTTTCTCCATATAATTGAGAGCCTGTAATATATATTTTGTTGTTACGATGATCAATAATGGTCAATGGTATAGCCATATTTGGCGATATTGCCAAATATTTTGTTTCCTTAGTGGAAGTCACAAATAATTCAAGAGGGCTGTAATATATTCTAGAGCTAATATTGACTATTAGCCTGTCATATTAGAATGAGAAAGAACAAGGAATAACGATGCCAGACAGTGACCTGGAACTAGAAGAAACTTACAGGATCATGAAAGCAACTCTATTAAAAGGCTTTATCTAAAAATGTATCCCATTCATTGTTGATTTTTATTGAAAGCAGAAATCGTAATAGTGACATAGCAACAAAATCTAAAATTTAGTTACTGCTCTAGAGTTTGACATTTCTTTTAGATATCTCATAACAGGGATGCCTAGCTGGCTCATCAGAAGAACATGTGACCCTTCATCTTGGGGTTGTGAGTTCAAACCCCACATTGGGTGGAAAGATTTCTATAAACAAACAAACAAACAAAAAACTTAAATATCTTGTAACATGGATGGTAGGCACTCAATAAACATTTATTAAATGATCTTAGGAACAGTATTGAATTCTTAAAATTTTATATACATAAGAATCCTTTTCTATATCCAAATACTTTGTTTTAATTGCTCTTTCAGCCATTTATTTTTATTTCAATGGAAATCAATTCCAAACACTGTACAATCCCAAACAGATGTACAGTGTTCAGATATGAAACAAAGGGAATGTTCATTCACACCCAGATATCCCTCATAGCTTGAGATCTGTTGGGTCTGGTTGCTCCCCTATAGGTTTCTAAAGATGGCAAATAGTGGTTTAAGAATTATTAAGCCGGGGCGCCTGGGTGGCTCAGTGGGTTAAGCCACTGCCTTTGGCTCGGGTCATGGTCTCGGGGTCCTGGGATCGAGTCCCACATCGGGCTCTCTGCTCAGCAGGGAGCCTGCTTCCTCCTCTCTCTCTCTGCCTGCCTCTCTGCCTGCTTGTGATCTCTGTCTGTCAAATAAATAAATAAAATCTTCTAAAAAAATTTTTTTTAAATAAAAAAAATTAAAAAAAAAAAGAATTATTAAGCCTACCGTGGCCATATTGGATACTGTAACACGTAAGCATCAGTGTGTGAACATGTGAACCAAAAATTTCATAAAGTGTCTATTTCTAGAAAGCTTTCTGTACATCAAGGCAGTTGTAAAAGTTTTACTTTCCAGAATCAAGTACACCTAGATTTAGGACAAGGTTCTAACTATCTAAAAATACTGATACAGAAAGTGTTCCAAATGTAGCTATTCTGACTCATAAAGTTATTTTTTTTAATGTATTCATAGAGAGAGCACAAAAGAGTTGTGAATTTAATATAGGCAAGTCTCCAGGCATCTGGGTGTTCAGTCAGGTAAGCATCCAACTTTTTTTTTTAATTTTTTTTTTAATTTATTTATTTGTCAGAGAGAGAGGGAGCGAGCAAGCACAGGCAGACAGAGCGGCAGGCAGAGGCAGAGGGAGAAGCAGGCTCCCTGCCGAGCAAGAAGCCCGATGTGGGACTCGATCCCAGGACGCTGGGATCATGACCTGAGCCAAAGGCAGCCGCCTAACCAACTGAGCCACCCAGGCGTCCCAGCATCCAACTTTTGATTTCAGATCAGGTCATGATCTCAGGGTCTTGGGATCATACTCCACGTCAGGCTCTGCGCTCAGCACAGAGTCTGCTGGTCCCTCTCCCTCTGCTCCTCCTCATGCTCATGCTCTCTCTCTCAAATAAATAAAATCTTTTATATATATATATACAAATGTCTATATAAAATTATAAATATATATATAGGCAAGTCTCCTGTCTTCACTTCCCCAAATACCTAATATATATATATATTTTTTGCCTCCTTCATATCTTTGCATCTTAATTTCAGTATTTGTCAAATATGCCTTCAAAACAGAGCAATTTTTAAGTTGTAAAAATTATTTAACAAATGCAGAAATAAATGGCAGTATTTTTAGACGGTTGAAGTCCAAGCACTTCTTATCTGTGCAATGAAGTTAAGTGATCCAAGTTAACTAAGTGAATCTGCCATTCTTACTGGATGGGAGTGTGTGATAGGAAATACCTGTCATTTGACTTTTAAGTGTATATGCAAAAATTACTCATGCTGGGGCGCCTGAGTGGCTCAGTGTGTTAAAGCCTCTGCCTTCGGCTCAGGTCATGATTCCAGGGTCCTGGGATCGAGCCCCGCATCGGGCTCTCTACTCAGCAGGGAGCCTGCTTCTCCCTCTCCCCTCTCTCTGCCAGCCTCTCTGCCTACTTGTGATCTCTGTAAGTCAAATAAATAAATAAAATCTTTTAAAAAAAGTTACTCATGCTTAGATTTGTAGTAGATGCCAATAAAACATCACTGCCCTGGAACATGTCAGTTACTACATAAAGTCACGTGCAATGTCAACCCCAAAGCTCCAGAGGAAAGAGTTCCCAAGAGAACAATGAAAACTTAACGATGTAAAATTTTATGTAGAGTATATCAGCATTAAAATAGTACTGCTGAAATAATAAACAGAGGATTTACAATAACTAACACCTGGTAGTTCCTTCCAATGTACATATAAATAGAATCCTGGAACCTTTTTATATTACCTAATCATTTTATGGCCTTCTAAATTTAATGAATCAATGTAAAAACCCAATTTCCATTCCACAGCTTATCCCTTTTCTCTAGATCAAGGTGAAATTATTCTTATTATCAAGGTAGAGTTTTAAGTGTCCATATTTCTTAAGCTACATTTAATCACATCATTAATTTTCAATGTCTCTCTCTCTTCATTCTTGTATGTGAAACTCCAGCAGATTTAGTATTGGCATTCGTTACCTAGTCAAATCCTTCAGATGTTCTCTAAGTCAGTCCAACTGGGGACTCTCACAGTTTCTGTGTTAGTAAAATAAAGAGTGGAATTATTAGATCTGATGAAGACTATGTTTTCATTGTCACATTGGACTTCTAGTTACCATATGGATTGAGTTTTAGAATATGCGTTAGTGGGGACGCCTGGGTGGCTCAGTTGGTTGAGCGGCTGCCTTCCAGAGGACCCAGTGTGCTGGTTAAAGGAACGTGTGAATAAATCCTGTGTGGATAGGATCAGTGCCAGAAGTAGCAGTCACAGACTGAGCCTGGCCACCACCCCCTTGCCTATGTTGGTCACTGTGGCGTGGGTCAGACTTGCTGTTTGGTGTGCTGTTTTGGATCATAGGCTCCTGGCTCATGCAGGAGAAGTAGCTAGCAGGGTCTTCAACCAGGGGGCATCATAATGACAGTGACATGGCACCATCTGTCCACACATGCTCACCATTCCCCCATACCTCCAGTCATATAATTTGTTTTTGAAACACAATTCTTCAAAATTGTTTATAGAGAGCCTGGATCCTATTACTTATACGTCTATTTTCTTTCCCTTTTTTTCCCAAGTGGCATTATTTTTTTCCTGATTCTTAGAAGTATGTTTGTTGTTGAAAGTTGGGAGCACAAAATGAATATGAAGAGAGGTTTTTACCCAGAGATAATCACTATTGATATTTGGTCTGTTTATATACATGTTTTTACACTATAAAAACTATAGTTCTATATGCAGAATTTTTGCTTAATATTTATCATCAGCATATTTCTGACATTAAAAGCTTAAAAAGCAAGATTTAATTATTTTCTTTTTTTTTTAAAGATTTTATTTATTGGGGTGCCTGGGTGGCTCAGTCGTTAAGCGGCTGCCTTTGGCTCAGGTCATGATCCCGGGTCCTCGGATCTAGCCATGCGTTGGGATCCCTGCTCAGCGGGAAGCCTGCTTCTCCTTCTCCCACTCCCCCTGTTTGTGTTCCCTTTCTCACTATCTCTGTCAAATAAATAAATAAAATCTTTATTTTATAAAGATTTTTATTAAAAAAAAAGATTTTATTTATTTATTTGACAGAGCGAGTGAGAGAGCACAAGCAGGAGGAACAGCATAGGGAGAAGGAGAAGTAGGCTCCCCACTGAGGAGGGAGCCTGACGCAGGACTTATTCTCAGGACCTTGGGATCGTGACCTGAGCAGAAGGCTGAGGCTTAACTCACTGAGCCACCCCATTTTCTAACTTTTCTACATTGGTTATTTATTTCTTATGGAGGTTGAACTAGTATTTTTTGAGGAGTTGATTTAGTAGAACTGATGCTGGATAAATCAACATAGAAATTGCTTTTTTGAAAGAAAAAAAAAGTATAGAAAATAGACAGTAAAAATGAAAGAATAAAGACAGGAAGTTCATGGTTAATAACATAGCCCTTAGTACGTAGCATCTGATTGGGAACTGATCCTCTTTGAGTGACTGAAATGAGTAAAAATAATACTTGAGTGACTGAAATGAGTAAAAATAATACTTTTCACTGATGTTTGGAATTTGGGAATAACTTAGAAAAAGAGTAGTACAAGTTTTTAAAAAAACCCTGGTTTGTGTTTTCTTATCTGTTCAAGGAGAAACTTTAAAGTTACTCAATATCCCCTTGTGTTTTATTTTCAAGAATATAAGTATTTTCTTTATACTCCAGAATATAAAACTTACTTTCTTTTTGCTTTTCCTAAGCCACTGCTTCCTGCCTCTTCAGGAATCCGATTCTCTTTTTCAGAAGCTTTAGGAGACAGGCTGAAGAATTCTCCGATTCCTTTTTGCCACTTGGGAGTTGGGCGCACACAAACTGGATTCCCTCCTGCATACTTATTTTCAACTATAAAATATAAACAGATGGAACTAAATAAGAACTAAGGATACAACTGCCATTCCTAAAAGGGAAGCAATTCTTTAACATTAAATCTACAGGGTATTAAGTGGTATTACATCCATCTTAAAATAATTAGAAAATGTGAGATGATAAAGCTGTATTCAGTCAGTATTATATTATACATTATTATAATACAATATATAATAATATTTTGTTAAAATTATCCTTTGTCCTAGGAAAATAAAATCAACAGAATTTTTACAACTGGAAAATATTTTTCATAATTTATGCACAAGCAGAGCTATTCAAATAGTCTTATATATTGTCATATTAAACTTTGACATTTTTTCCTAATATGAGATGTAGTATAAACGGCCAAAATTTTACTTAACAAGGTTATTAATTAAAACACCTGTGAAAGGCAAAACAAATATACAGCAGTGTGAAAGTTTCCGCAAAAATAGGTTACACTTTTCAAAGCCCTTGGCTCCTTTTCAGTTCATAAGATAAATCCAATTCTTGGGGCACCTGGGTGGCTCAGTGGATTAAAGCCTCTGCCTTCAGCTCAGGTCATGATCTCAGGGTCCTGGGATCGAGCCCCGCATCAGGCTGTCTGCTAAGCAGGGAGCCTGCTTCCCTTCCTCTCTCTCTGCCTGCCTCTCTGCAGTGATATCAATTGTGATATCTCTCTGTCAAATAAATAAATAAAATCTTAAAAAAAAAAGATAAATCCAATTCTTGATTTTTAAAAAATTATTTATTTATTTATTTATCAGACAGAGATCACAAGTAGGCAGAGAGGCAGGCAGAGAGAGGGAAAGGGAGGCAGACTCCTCTACTGAGCAGAGAGCCGGATGTGGGGCTTGATCCCAGGACCCTGGGATCATTACTTGAGCCAAAAGCAGAGGCTTTAACCCACTGAACCACCCAGGCACCCCTTGATTTTTTTTTTATTTTTTTTTAAGATTTTATTTATTTCTCAGAGAGAGAGAGAGCGAGCACAGGTAGAGTGTCAGGCAGAGTGGCAGGCAGAGGCAGAGGGAGAAGCAGGCTCCCTGGCGAGCAAGGAGCCCGATGTGGGATTTGATCCCAGGATGCTGGGATCATGACCTGAGCCGAAGGCAGCAGCTTAACGAACTGAGCCACCCAGGCGTTCCCCCTTGATTTTTTTTTAAGTAAGTTCTACACCCAATGTGGGGCTTAAACGTATGGCCCTGAGATCAAGAGTTGCATGTTTTACCAACTGAGCCAACCAGGTGCCCCAATTTCTGATTTTTTTTCATTTTAAAACAGTAATATAGAGGAAAAATTTCTCCCTCCTTATGAAGTAATGATTAGTATACAAAGATGAGCAAATTACTGAGCCACTACATATATCTTTCCCTTTAAACACATTTGTCACAAACTCTGTTATAAAGTTGCTTCCATATATATATATGTATATACATATATATAGACACTCTCTGAAGTTTTTATTTTTTATTTATTTTTTAAAGATTTTATTTCTGAGAGAGAGACAACAAGCCCAAGTAGGGAGAGGGGCAGAGGGAGAAGCAGACTCCTCCACTGAGCAGGGAGCCTGATGCGGGGCTCCATCCCAGAACCCTGGGATCATGACCTGAGCCAAAGGCAGAGAGAGGCATAACCGAGAGAGCCACCCAGGCACCCACTTCTTAAGTTTTTTAATCTTTTTAAAAAGTACAAGTGACTTTTTAAAAATAGTGATCTGCGGCCCCTGGGTGGAGCAGTCCGGTTGAAGATCTGATTCTTAGTTTTGGCTCAGGTTGTGGTCTCAGATTTGTGAGATTTGAGCCAGGTCTGGTTGCACTCAGCAGTGGAGTCCACTTTGAAATTTCTCTCTGCCTCTGCCCCTCCCACCTCAATCTCTCTAAAATAAATAAATATTCAAAAAATAAATAAATAATAGTCATCCTTTGGTTCATAATTTTCCAAAAGGACACATATAGGAACTCTTTGACTACTTAGAAAGTATATGACAGCAACCTATATAGCTCAGCATAGAATTCAAACCCAGCTCAGAGTGCATTGGTTGCTCAGTTGGTTAAGGGTCTGACTTTGGCTCAGGTCATGATTTCAGGGTCCTTGCTTGGCAGGGAGTCTGCTCTCCCTTTCCCTTTGCCCCTCCTCCTGATGGTGCTCTTTCTGTCTCTTGCTCAAATAAATAAATAAAAATCTTAAAAAAAAATTCAAACACGGCTCTACTGATTTAATTGTGTGACTTTTACCAAAGTATGTAACCTGAGTTTAAATGTCCTCATCATTTAGAATGAAGTTATTACTAATTTCATACAGTTGATTAAAAATAGAGATCTGTGGGCGCCTGCCTGGCTCAGTTGATGAAGCATACTTTTGATCTCAGGGTTGTGATTTTGAGCCCCATGTTGGGTGCAGAGATTACTTAAAAATAAAATCTTAAAAACAAAACAAACAACAACAACAACAACAAAAACCAAAAGAGATTTGCAAAGGCACCTGGCTGACTCAGTGTGTAGAGAATGAGACTCTTGATCTTAGGTCCCTGGGTTCAAGCCCCTCTTGGGCGTAGAGCTTACATACAAAAAAATAGAGATCTGTAAAATGCCTTAAGAGGTGCATTTGGCCAACATATGTTCATTAAGGGCCTATTCAGTTGGCTTTGGTGATTCAACAGTGTACCAGACAATGAGATGTGGCCCTGATCATAATTTAGTGGTACAGAGTATAGAATATTCTCAATAAATTCATCACCTTTCAAAATTTTGACCTACAGCTCCTTTTTATCTAAAGAGAATTAGTTAATATTTTCTAATTAAATATTTAGAACAGGGGGGAGTTTAAGTTAACTTAAGAACCCATGAAGTTCTTCGCAGTGCTCCCCTGTATGTTCTTAATTAGGCCTTGTGGAATTAATCTTCCTAACTTCCTAGGAGAGGAATGCTGCACCAGATGGCACGGTATTTCCTCAACCTCTCCTTGCACAGAAGGAGCAGTGTGAAGCTCTTTCATGGGCCAAGTTTTCCCTCCTAATGATGTCCCAAAAGCAGTATCAGGAGCTGCAGTAGTTGGGATAACACACACATACAGACACCATGCCAAAAAATAAACAACAACAACAACAAAACCAAAAATACATGCAGAAATAAAAACAAAAACTTTATACTAAAACAACCCAATCAGCACTATCAACTATAATCCTAATTCTAAATCTAGTGAAGGGGAGCTTAAATAGTCTCTTGCAGGAAAAAGCCATCAGCCAATATTAAAAATAAAAATGCTAAACTAGAAAGGAAAAATAGGTTTGAAGATAGACCGTGTCTGTCCCTAACCCCGAGGTTGTAGATTCTTTTCCTTGCGACCCCCACCTTTACCCCAACCGAACGAGAGGCCTAGGTCCCCTCATTATATCAGAAGGCAAGGAAGAAATTTGAGTGTGAGGATCTCAGGAAAATAAATTCCACGGTGGGTCAGGAGGCTTGCAGATCCGGAGAACTGTGGTGCAAGACCAGATCCCCTTTGAGAAAGTTCCTCCAGGAGTTGTAGGGGTGCTTTTTACCTTTCCTTGACGAAGGCGATGTGGAATTAGTGGCAGAAGTGGAGGAACCAAGCACCTTCCTGGGGGCTCGCGAAGCGACCACTGAGGAGAGGTAAAGGAGAGCATTCAAACAAGGCAGTTAAGTTTCCGACACGAGTCACAGAGACGCGTTTTCACCACAGTCCCCGACCCCGCCGCTTGGAGAGAAGAGCCCCGAGATCCAGAACAGCAGGACAATCCTCCCCTGTCCGCTCCGCTCCTTCCTCCTGGTAAAGAGGCCAGGCCGCAGCTTCCAGAATTGGCTGGACTAGCCTGGCTCAGAGGGCGGTGGAGAGCCCTTGCCCCCTGCCCTCCACTGCCGTGCTCAACTACCTCACCTTTTCTGTAGGTGCCTGGGACACTGTCCGCTTTCGTCCGCACCATGGTCAAACTCGAGGAGATGAGAGCAATCAACTGACTTTCCAACCGCAGGTGTTTAACTGCACAAGGACCCGAAAAACGAATCTCCCGCCACAGTTTATATTGGTCTCTTTCCCGCGCGCTCCACGGACTCTCCCGGGGAGCCGCTCCCATTGGTTCCGCGCCGTCCCCCCACAACCAATCGCCAGTGTCCAGCTATGACAGTGGCGAGCCTTGACTCAGTACCGTCCCGTCCATCAACTTTGCAGAAGCCTGTGATTCGTAGTCGCCCCAAGTGGGCGGTGTTAAAGCATTTCCTGGGGTGCCCCAAGAGTGAGTGCTAAGATTGTGAGTTAGGGAAATGGGCCTGCTTAGAAAAGAAAACCCAGGAAAGACAGCGAATTATAACATTTCTCCAAAAGTTACCACAGGGATAAATCTAACGATCGACTCCAGGAAAAGAAACTTGAAATGAGCAGTGTTGTTTTTTTTTTTAATGCAAATCAGAATAAATAACTTCTTTTTTTAAAGCCTCAAATTGTCTCTACAATGTCCATAACAAACCAATTCTATGGAGTGTTAGAAAAGCAAGGTAAAAACTGAGTGGATTGTATGTACATACACACGTAAAAAGGAATGAATTAATGAAAGGTCTTCCTGACATCTATATGGTCTCAGAGCTCCTTAAAAATATGCCAGATGTCAGGGTGCCTGGCTGGCTCCATGCTGGCTGGAGCATGCAACTCTTGATCTTAGGGTTGTGGATTTGAGCCCCACCTTCTGTGTAGAGATTACTTAAAAACAAAATCTTAAAAAAAAAAAAAAAAAAAAAAAGCCTAATGTGCCAAGGGTACATCCCTGACACATAGTGATGATAACGCTAGAATAGTAGCTCACAACTATTTTCTATCCCTATGTCTGTCTTCTAATTACTCAAAATACCCCTGGGGAGTGATTTTCACTCTCTGAAAACCATGCATAAAACGTGATCAGATGAGCTTGCCTTGGGATATATTTTGTTAAATGCTCACTTGAAAGACAATCCTGAAAGTGTAAGCACTGCGTTGATTCTCTCCAATAAATTATGCTTGAACTTTCACAAAATAGGCTACTCAATATGTCAACAGAATCAACAACTACTTTTTGTTTTAGAATTAAAGATCTTGAAAAAAAAGATTAATGAATCTAGCCAACAGGTGAAAAAATATATTTTATTAAATTAATTGTATATAATTCTATTAGTGGTATTATAATAGCAGGAAATGTATTGAAAATTACCTGTAGCTTTGTCTAACACTTGGAGTCTACAGTAGAATTCCTATCAGAAAAATCAACGAGCCCCAGGGTATTCCTTTCTTCTTTGTTATCATTCCCTTCTCAATACACAATCGTTCTTCAATACACATTATTTCCTTTTCAGTTAAAGTGGCTTCAACAAAGACCTGTATTACTTAATTCAAACTCATATCGCAGATTCCTGTGGAGATTAGAACAGCATAGAGAATCTGATGGTCTTTTCTCTTAGTTCACATGCTAAGTAAATGGCTAGAAAGAATTGCAAATATACCTTTGCACACGTGAGCAGTCTTTAACTACGGCTGTATTTGTATGTTTGTTTTTTAATAATAGGGAAGAATGCATGTTAAGGTAAAAAAAATTAGGAAAAAAACAGTGATGCCTAGCACAAATTCTTAATTTAAATATATGCTTTAAGGAAGCTCTTCTTTAAATAAAACACAGGGAATTGTGTGGTGTGAACTTGAAAATTTCAAAGGCCTAGGGCATTATGAAAAGTTGTAGTACATATGTATGAAGTATCTGCCTAAATGTATACCAAAGAGTATCTTTGAGTCATGTTAAATAGGTGTGCTTGCTTTGCTCAGGCGGAAGTGCATTTTAATAAATGATAATCTGTAAACGGCATTGTATTACAAACTAGAGATTGTAATCATTAACATATGCTTTATGCAAAAAGAATATTTTTTAAAGAATATTCTTTTTTTTAAATATTTTCTTCATTTGACAGACAGAGATCACAAGTAGACAGAGAGGCAGGCAGAGAAAGAGAGGGAAGCAAGCTCCCCGCTGAGCAGAGAGCCCAACGCCGGGCAGATCCCAGGACCCTGAGACCATGACCTAAGCCAAAGGCAGAGGCTTAACACACTGAGCCACCCAGGCACCACAACAATATTCTTGAGGACCTAATAATTTCATCATAATTTATATGATATACTAAGTCCTGCTGTAAAAACAATCTTGTCACAGTCTCTGTCTTCAAGAATTTAACATTTATTTTTATTTATATCTTTTTAAAAGATTTTATTTATTTATTTGACAGAGAGAGAGACACACACACAGCCAGAGAGAGAACACAAGCAGGGGGAGTGGGAGAGGGAGAAGCAGGCTTCCCGCTGAGCAAGGAACCCCATGAGGGGCTTGATCCCAAGACTCTGGGATCATGACCTGAGCGGAAGGCAGATGCTTGAGGGCTGAGCGACCCAGGTGCCCCTTATTTTTTGATTTATTTTTTATTTTAAAAAAGATTTTGTTTATTTGACAGATTTGCCGATCACAAGTCGGCAGAGAGAGAGGGGGAAGCAGGCTCATTTGACAGATCACAAGTAGGCAGAGAGAGAGAGAGAGAGAGGGAAGCAGGCTCCCTGCTGAGCAGAGAGACCCATGCGGGGCTGGACTCCAGGACCCTGAGATCACGACCTGAGCTGAAGGCGGAGGCTTAGCCCACTGAGCCACCCAGGCGCCTCTATTTTTTTTTAATTTCTTTTAAAGATTTTATCTACTTATTCGTCAGAGAGAGAGAAAGAGCGAGCGAGCGCACAAGCAGGGAGAGCAGCAGGCAGAGGGAGAAGCAGGCTCCCCGCTGAGCAAGGAGCCCTGGTATGGGACTTGATTCCAGACTTTGGGATCACCACCGCAGATGAAGGCAGTCGCTTAACTGATAGAGCCACCCAGGCATCCCCAGAAATTAACATTTTTTTTTTTTTTTAGATTTTATTTATTTATTTGAGAGAGAGGCAGTGAGAGAGCATGAGCGAGGAGAAGGTCAGAGGGAGAAGCAGACTCCCCGTGGAGCTGGGAGCCTGATGCGGGACTCGATCCTGGGTCTCCGGGATCATGACCTGAGCCGAAGGCAGTCGTCCAACCAACTGAGCCACCCAGGCGTCCCAGAAATTAACATTTAAATAGTTGGAACTGAACAGATACAAACAGGTAAATAATTTGCGTATGTTATATTAACATGAAAAGTAGCAGATTTTTATGAAGAAACAAAATTTGTACTATTAATGAACATTCGGAGTATTTGAGGATTTTTGAAGATAGAAAATCATATATTTTCCAAATTAATAACAAAAACAATCTACGCCTAGTGTAAATCAACACTCATATGATTTTTATTATTTGTCGATGAAAACATTAGCATAAAAAGGTGAATCAGGATCCAATTAATGTAATTGCTTAGTCTACATAGCCTAATGGGGACAGAACCTGTAAAATAGCAAGTGCTATTTTAAATGCTTTTACACAAAACCAGAATAATTTAGAGGCTGGCCTCTCAGATTAACAGTTTTATCTTTTCCTCGACTGTAGTTGTTATAGGTATTTTTACTATCTTCTCAGCAGAATTCTCGATTCTCAAGACCTGCATCTAAGGATTCAGAAAAATCACCCGCAGAGGAGCTCTGGTACCGGTGTAAACAACGTCAGGAAGCGGGAAAGAAAAGGCAGCAGGGGTGGGAGGGATCTGTGCTGGGGGCGGAGCCACTGGGAGGGGCGATGCTGGCTGGCGGAACTCGCGCGACCGAAGTCGGTGTTGCGAAGGGGACTAGTCCGGCGCAGGACGTGGGACTGTTGGAGCCCAGCTGGTTCCGGCTGGGAAAAATGGCGGTAGCTGGGGCGGCGTCCCGGGAGCAGCTAGTGGGCTGGTGCACCCAGCAGTTGCGGAAAACTTTCGGCCTGGATGTCAGCGAGGAGATCATGCAGTGAGACCGGTTCGGGTCCCAGGCGGGAAGCAGCTCTGGGATGTGCCCTGAGCGAAAGGGGGAAGCGGGGAGGACTAAAAAGTTGATGAGAGTGAAGAAATAGGATAAAAGGGCTATTATCGGTCTCTTGGCGCCGAATTATGACCTCCAGCTTTACGGTTTAGCTTCTGGAATACTGTGTCAGGCTACTCAGTCGGACAGTGGGGCCTTTTTTTCTTAGGAAAAGGCCAAATCCCTGATAATTAATTCTTTTAGACTGTCCCGGGAGCCAGTTTCCTTATAAATTCTGGAGATAATGGGCAAGCCAAATTGTTTTTCCAGAAATCCCTTGCTCTGAGCATATTAGTTTGCTCGATATGGGTTGTGTCAAATAGGACCTGGACTTTAAATTGAGGCTGCAGTGATAAAGTGTAATAACTTTTTGAGGAGTCCCAAGTTCTGTTTTCTGTTGTCATTTACCCGTTTTGGAATCTTGGGCATTTTAATTTCCCTCTCTATACCTTTGTTTCCGCATCTATGAAATGAATAATTAGCAGAGCTTATCTTTCATATTTTATAATTGTTGTGAAGTGGAGATGGTGACATAATTTAGTATTTGCTTTTTTATTTGTCATTTTTGTTGCACTACATAACTGGTGCTGGGGCAACAAAGACGACTGAGACCATTGGGTTCTGTCTAGTTGACGAGTGGGAGAAACGTAAGGTGTTGTGGGAGCACGGAGTAAAGGACTCCACTAAGATTTTAGAAACTTGAAAGGTGTACTTCAAGGGATGACTTTAGCCTAAGAGCTAAAGGGTGGGTAGATGGAAGTGCGTGTTCCGGCGAGGTAAAGACTTCTACAAAAATTGGATTCGATCCAAGAACCTGAAAGTGTTTCTTGATTTGATTCCTTGTTCATAGATGATGAAACCTTTATTGCCATTTCTGGGGCTTTTATAGGAAATGAGTTTCTGAGTTGGGAGAAAAAAGTTGGCAAGGAGAGAATTAAGAAAGGCTGTTTTAAAAGTTTTTGTTTCAAACACTGGAACGAACAGCTAGGGGAAAAAAAAAAAAAAAACCCCTGCCAAATGGTATGGCTTATCTTTATCCTTGTTTGAAGGCAAGATCAGATAAAGTAGTTTTCAAACATTTTTTTAAAGAAGTGGATGCTGTCAAATGAGATAATGAGATTTTACAAATACACCAAATGGAAAAAAAAAAAGTCACTTGGTGAACACAAAACAAAACACAAAGATTGAGGCTATTTTTGATGGATCAACAAGGCAATATGGTTAGATGCAGTCTTCTCAGTCTCAGTGTCCATTTGTGTCTTGTCTGCTTACACAGTATGAAGAAAATTCTAATTTTCATAGATTGTGCTTTAACAGCTCATTTTGAAGCCTTAGTTTTTTTTTTCAATTAAACTTAATCCACACCCTTTAAAGAACAATGATCAGAAATTTAAATTTTATAGTTGGAAGCACTAAGTATGGCTAAATACCTGCTTGCATTTTTTTTTAACTCATAAATAAGTTCTAAAAGAATTGTTCAAAACAAAACAAAGCACTGAAACTACCTATAGCATAATTCTATTTGTACTCATTTGAGTTATTAGGTTTTTACTAGTTATTGCTCAACAGGCTATGATGCCATGATCAAAGCATTTTTGTGTAAATTTGCTGTGCTTTGCATAGTATTTAATTGAAAATTAGTACTATGGTAGTGTGCTAACTTGAAAAATTTGGCATGAGTGGCCTTTTTACGAACAACACAGAACTACTATCTTCCTAATCAATGATACCTTTATGGAACATTAAGATTTGTACACAGGATTAGCAAAATAAACTTTGCTCTACAATCTGCCTTAGCTCATGTTTTGGATGACCCTATTTTGATAAGATTTTGTATATAACACTGTATGCTGTTCCTTTTCATACTTTGTTAAATAATTAAAATATCATTTATTCAGATGTTTCTGGAACTCTTTAAATACTTTCCTGGTGATTTGAATACTCCACAGTTAATTTGCAGTTCCTTCTATGAGAACTTGGTAGCAATTAATATTTTGATGGGGGCTGCTAAGTTTGGGGGTCAAGTTAATTAAACTGTAAAAGTCCTGAAAAACAGTTGTGTCTTTTTAATATATGATGGATTAGAAGATGCTCTTAATGGGGCCCAAAGGCACAGGTTTATTTACCTATTGATCATAACTCTGCAAATGTACCACCACATTAGGAAAAAAACCAAGTACATGTGTACTAGTGATGGTACAATCACGTGATTTTATTTTAATTTAAAGGAATATAGCATTATTATAATTTTTCTTGTATCCAATACAAGTGTGTCTGAATTACTGTTCATTCAGATCTTATAATGTTTTCATGGTCTGATATGTTAATTTACAAATTATTTTTTCAATTCTTTCTTTCCTTGGTGTAACATAATTACTGTAGAAACCTAAAAAAATCAGATAGAGGAGGAAACTAAAATTACCATAATACCACAACCCAGAGGTAATCATTGTTTCTCTCTTAGTGTTTTTCTTATGCGTATTGTAATCTATTTTCAAAACATATTCATCTTTGAGGAAAAAATAAACTCTCTTTAATCGTATCACTCAGTGGTAACTATTTTAGTGTATAACCTTCTGGGCTTTTTTCTACACATAAGTGTATGGATATACACATTTCTTTTAGCAATTGATATTGCTATGATATGCTCTACGTTCTATCCTGTTATTTAACTTACCATTATATGAGAGCATTTTTATCAGGTCAATAATAATTAATCATAAATTTCACTTTTAATGGTGGCATATCCCATTTTGTAAAGTCCAAAAACTTAAATTCATTAGTCTTTCCCATCAGTGGATATTTTAAATAGCTTCTAGTTTTTCATTAATTCAAATAGTGATACAGTTAATTTATTGCATAAAATTTCCTGTAGAGTCCTATAAATGGAATTACCTGATTATTTTTAAGGCACTTTAAATATATTGGCCTGTCAATTTTTAGACAAGTTATACTGACTTGAACTGTTAGCCCATTTCACTTCAAGAAACCCTTTATAACATTTCCTTAAAATAGATCTGCTTATTCTAATGTGATGCTAATCTTTTTATAATATTTTTAAAGATTTTATTTTCTTTGAAGTAATCTCTATGCCCAACATGGAGCGCGAACTCAACCCCAGAATCAAGAGTCACATGCTCTACCAACCGAGCCAGCCAGCTGCCCTGATTTATAATTTTTGAGAATTTTTGTAAAGGTTTTATTTTGTTATATGATAGACAGAGATCGCAAGTAGGCAGAGAGGCAGACAGAGAGAGGGGGAGGCAGGCTCCCCGCTGAGCAGGGAGCCCAATGCGGGCCTCGATTCCAGGACCCTGGGATCATGACCTGAGCCGAAGGCAGAGGCTTTAACCCACTGAGCCACCCAGGCGCCCCGAGAATTTTTTTTAAAGATTTTATTTATTTGACAGAGAGAGAGAAAGAGAGAAAGAGAATATAAGCAGGGGGAGTGGGAGAGAGAAGCAGGCTTCCTGCTGAGCAGGGAGCCTGATGCGGAGGTTAATCCCTGGACTTTGGGATCATGACCTGAGCCAAAGGCAGACACTTACTGATTGAGCCACCCAGCTGGCCCAGTTTTTGAGAATATTAATTCAATAACTGGTTAGATTGTCATATATACTAATTTTTAGCAAAAAAGAAATTTTAGTTTTTGTAGTGTAAAGATTAAGTCTTTTGGATTCCAAGGAATAATCAATGACTGCAGATGTGTACTTAGAGAAAGTATTCCCATGTTAAAGACAGCTCCACAGCCTATCTTCAAAACATTAATTCTAATCTTCTAACAAGATTATATGAAGTTTAGATTATGAACTACTCGAGGTCAGGGTTTTTGTCCTGATCAAACTTAAATCCCTAGCATTTAGCATAGAATTTGGCACAACCCACTCTAATGGATTAATGAATGGTTTGTAACTACCTTGATTTCTGTTTTGATTATTGGGAGATACAGCATAAGCAGGTCTTGTTTCAACAACTTATATTTTTCTTCCTGAGGTATGTTTTGTCAATTGAGAGTGCTGAAGAGATACGAGAATATGTTACTGACCTCCTTCAGGGAAATGAGGACAAAAAAGGTCAATTCATAGAGGAGCTTATAACCAAATGGCAAAAGAATGATCAGGAATTGAGTTCTGATGCTTTGCAACAGTCCTTCAAAAAAGATGGTAAGTTAATATAATTGAGGGTTGAAATATTGGTAAATGGGCTGGTTTATAGGACCTGATATTTTCTGTCACCACTATTTCCTCACAGCTAACTTAAGCAGAATCATATGTATATATATTTTTAGTTCAGTTCTACTCAAGTAATGAATATTGTTTTAGTTCAGACTTTTTGAACTTTGAAAATACCACAGAAATGCCTGTTTGCAGATACAAATGTGGTTTCAGAATAGTTTGAAAGATTTATCTATGGATTAAAAAAACACTTTCCAGTTATATGTATATCTGGATGAAAGTAAATGTTGACCAATTATAGTATGAATAGGATTTAGAAGTAACTATTTAGTTAAAAGATACAAAAGATAAACACCATACTAAATAATCTAAGTCATTATTATTATACAATCTGAAATATTATATTTTAATTTACCATTTTAATCCTAGCCAGTAATCTTTATCATCTGCTATCTTGGAAATTGTGTTTTAAATTTGCAAGGAAAAACTAACATAAGAAGCTACCTGACTTCATATCTTCACTTTATTTTTTTTGTAAAGATTTTATGTTTTTGTTTGACAGAGAGATAGCACAAGTAGGCAGAGCAGCAGGCAGAGAGAGAAGGGCAAGCAGGCTCTCTGTCAAGCATGGAGCCCAATGCGGGGCTCAATCCCAGGACCCTGGAATCATGACTTGAGCCGAAGGCAGCCGCTTAACGGATTGAGCCACCAAGTTGCCCCCATATCTTCACTTTAAATATTAAGTGTCGTCTTCTCTTTATTAGCTACTAGTTTACCAATGAATCCTGCTGTTAACCTATGTGCATATATGTGTGTGTTTTATATTATATATATATGTATATATATATATTTTTTTCTTTAAAGAAATGTCAGATGGTCAGAAATCAGGAGACCAGCTAAAGAGGAGCAGGCGGAAAGGAAGAAATAGACAGGAAGTCCCTGCATTTGCTGAACCTGACACAACCAGGGAGGTCAAAACACCTTTTGATTTGGCCAAGGTGAGTGCTTGAATGAATCTTTTTCTAGTTCTATGAAAAAGGAGAAGTGACTGATACATTTCAGAGAGCAAAGTGTACAAATTGATCTAGAGTGGCAATTCTTCAACAAATGCATGAATTTTATGGAGAGGAAGTGATGATGATATATTACTTTCTATGTGGTAGATATTTTGGCAGCCTGATTAAATAGTTATTATAAGGACACCTTGGTTAGAAATGATACTAAGAAAGATATATATAAATGGAAAATATTTATTAATTTTTAAAAAGGTCTTATTTATTTATTTGAGAGAGAGAGAGAGAGAGAGCACAAGAAAAGGAAAGGAGGCAGAGGGAGAGAGATAAGCAGACTCCCCAAAGAGCAAGGAGCCTTGTGTGGGTGGGGCTCGATCCTGGGACCTGGAGACCATGACCTGAGCTGGAGGCAGATGCTTACCCGACTGAGCCACCCAGGTGCCCCTAAATGGAAAATATTTAATGCAGGTCACCAGGGCTTCAACTTCAACATTGTGTGTGTATGTGTGTGTGTGTGTGCACGTGTTTACTAAAAGAACGAACAGTTCTGTTATTTAAGAGTGTTCCTACTTTGTACCATCTCTTACTGCCATCACCATTATCATTTAGTTTTTATGTATTTTTTCATGACTCTCAAAATAGCCCTGTGAGGTAAGCAGAAATATTTATAATCAAGGAAATTTGACAAACTAAATATCCCAATTAAAGGGAATAGTTAATTATGCTAAGATGGAAGAGAGCTGACCAAAAAACTTTTGAGTGTGATGACAATGCAAAAAAAAATGTGGAAAAGTATTTGCAAAATAATAAGTTAAAGGGAAAAGAATAGAAATTTAAGCCTTTTATCAAGCAGAATAAAATAAGCAGACGCTTAATGACTGAGCCACCCAGACGCCTCGTAGATTGGTTTTAGTTTTCCGGGGGACAGTTTGGCACCATGCATCAAGAACCATAGAAATGTTCATATCCTTTTGACTTACTAGTTTTTTTTTTTAAAGATTTTATTTATTTATTTTTTTTAAAGATTTTATTTATTTATTTGTCAGAGAGAGAGAGCGAGAGAGCGAGCACAGGCAGAGGCAGAGGGAGAAGCAGGCTCCCCGCCGAGCAAGGAGCCCGATGTGGGACTCGATCCCAGGACGCTGGGATCATGACCTGAGCCGAAGGCAGCCGCTTAACCAACTGAGCCACCCAAGCGTCTCTTGACTTACTAGTTTGATTCAAAAATCTAACATAGGAAAGTAATCAGAAATGCATGCAAAGGGATGCTGGGTGACTTAGTTGGCTGAGCGACCAATTCTTGGTTTCAATTTAGGTTGTGATCCCAGGATCATGAGATTGAACCCCACGTCAGCCTCCATGGTTAGCAGGGACTTGACTTGGGACTCTCTTTCTCTCCCTCTCCTTCTGCCCCTCCCCACAGCGCACTCTCCCTCTCTAAAATAAATAAATAAATCTTTAAAAAAAAATGTTTGAAAACAAACTTGAAAAATTTGAACGGACCTGTTTAAAAGTAAGAGAAAGATTAAATTATGTTTCCTTCATTAGATAGAACACCATGCAGCTAATAAAACTGTTCTTTAAAATATGTAATTTGGGAAAATACTCATAAAATATTGAGTGAAAAATGCATGAAAAAATATATTTGATTTTTTGTGTTTGAAAATTACTTATTCTATATACACACAAACATACTTTCACACACACACACACACCTAGGAAGGCTAAAAGGCAAATTTTAAAACTGGTGTTTCTTCAAGTAATGTGACAATAAGTGTTTTAATTTTTCCTCTCTATACTCTTGTATTTTCTATTTTTTATTTTTACAATGAACAAGAATAGTTTTTCTAAAAAATTAGCTTTATTGAGGTGTAATTGTCATACATATGTAATTGCACATACTTAAGATGTACAATTGGTAAGTTTTTTTACCTCTTAACCATTTTTTAAATGTATAGGTTAGTAGTATTAAAAGTATTTGCATATTGTTGTACAGTAGATCTCCAGAACATTTTCACCTTGCAAAGCTGAAACTCTGTACCCATTAAATAGCTCCCCATTTTCTCCTTCTTCCAGTCCCTGTCAACCACCATTCTACTTTCTGTTTCTATGAATTTGACTGCTTTACAACTAAGTGGAATAAAATAATATTTTTCTTTTCTTTTTTGTGCCTGGCTTATTTCACATAGCATAGTGTTCTTAAGGCTCATTTATGTTGTAGCATATGTCAGAATTTCCTTCTCTTTTAAGGCTAAATAATATTCCATTTTATGTATATACCACATTTTGTTTATCCATTCATCTCTCAATGTACATTTGAATTGCTTTCTCTTTTTGGCTGTTGTGAATAGTGCTGCTCTGAACATCAGTGTGCAATTATCTCTTCAGGACCCTACTTTTAATCCTTTTGGATGTATACTCAGAAGTGGGGTTCCTGGATCATATGGTAGTTCACAAATTGGCTTTTTTAGATGGAAAAAAAAAACCCAGAAAGAATAATGACTAATATAATGAAGACCCGTGTACTTACCACCCAGGCACCCCTGCATTGGACATTCTTATACATATTTACTTCAGGTACACTTGAAAGTTTCTTTAGGATGTATTTACCTGTTATTTGAATTGCTGGGTTATAGGCTTTCTTAATTTTTCTTTTACTGAAACTACCAAATTAATTTCTAAAGTAATTGTACCAATTTTAACCTCCTTCCATCAAGGTGAGTGATTTCTCTTTTCTTCTTCTTTGCCAATACATAATGTGAAGCCTTTAAAGTTTTGCCCTTTTAAAAAAAAATTCTTATTTTGATTTTATTTTTTATTTATTTTATTTAACTTAAAAAAAATAATCTCTACATCAGTGTGGGGTTTGAACTTACAACCCCAAGATCAAGAGTCGCATGCTCTACAGACTGAGACAGCCAGACGTCCCAAGTTTTGCCTATTTTAAGTGTAAGAAATGGTATTTCATTTTACTTTGCATACACATGAATTCTAAATTGAGAGTGTGTCATTTTGGAGAGTTTGTTGACTT
Source organism: Mellivora capensis (assembly GCA_004024625.1). Lineage (NCBI taxonomy): Eukaryota > Metazoa > Chordata > Mammalia > Carnivora > Mustelidae > Mellivora > Mellivora capensis. Next base: position 43,670 of record PISX010010277.1, read on the forward strand.
GTTTTTGGTTTCCATTTTGTTTAGCCTTTTGGATTATTATGACCTACTTCTTCATATTCTTTTTTTTTTTTTTTAAGATTTTTTATTTATTTATTTGACAGAGAGAGAGAGACAGCAAGAGAGGGAACACAAGCAGGGGGAGTGGGAGAGGGAGAAGCAGGCTTCCCGCTGAGCAAGGAGCCTGATGTGGGGCTCAATCCCAGGACCCTGAGATCGTGACCTGAGCCAAAGGCAGACACTTAATAACTGAGCCACCCAGGTGCCCCTACTTCTTCATATTCTTGATCTGCTTTTCTGCTGAGTTGAAAGTCTTTTTCAAATTGATTTATAGCAATTCTTTATTCTGTGTTACTTTTTTATTATATATGTTGTAGATCTCTACTAGTCTGTGTTTTTTCCTTTGTGTTATTTTTTGACTCACAGGAATTTAAATTTTTTTTTTAAAGATTTTATTTATTTATTTGAGAGAGAGAGAGAGAGACCGAGAGCACGAGAGTGGGGAGGGTAGGAGGGAGAAGCAGACTCCCCACTGAGCAGGGTACCCCATGCAGGACTCCATCCTGGGACTCCAGGATCATGACCTAAGCTGAAGGCAGTTGCTTAACCAACTGAGCCACCCATGTGCCCAGGAATTTTCAATTTTAATGTAGTTATATGTATTGATCTTTTTCTTTGTTTTATGCTTTTTATAGCTTATTTAAGCCTTATGGCATTTTTCCCATCCCAAAGTGAAAAAAAAATATTTTTCTAAATTTTCCTCTAATAGTTTAAAAGTTTTTTCACACTTAGGTTTGTGATTCATCTGAACATTATTTTGAGTAATTTTTCTATTACTCTTATCAGTGTAATAGAAGTAGAAGATGTATTACATAGGTATGTGTGAATGTATATTTTACAAGTGATGACTGCAAGTACATAGAATCTTAAGGAGGTAAAAGTATAATGGGAACATAAAGAGAATATTTTCTGGCCAGAGTGATCAAATCACAGATAACATTTTTTTTTTCTTTTACGTAAGCTCCATATCCAACCTGGGGCTTGAACTCTTTACCCTAAGACCAGGAGTCACATGCTCCACTGAGCCAGCCAGTTGCCTCAAATAATGGATAAAAATTTTAAACCCTTATTTCATTTTTTTAAGAATAATCGTTGGGGCATCTGGGTGGCTCAGTTGGTAGAGCTTCTGACTCTTGGTTTTGTCACAGGTTATGATCTCTGTGTGTGAGATTGAACCTAGAGTTGGGCTTTGTGCTCAGCGCTGAATCTGCTTCAGTTTCTCTCCCTCTGCCCCTCTCCCAGCTCCTGTGCATGTGTGCTCTTGCACGTGCACTCTCTCTCTCTAAAATAAATGTTTAAAGATAAGTAAAATAGTCATTAAATAATAACATAAATTACAACAATGGAATTTTTTAAAGGTTTATTTATTTATTTTAGAGAGGAGAGTGTGGGGTAGGGGGAGTGGCAGAAGGAGAGAGAATCTCAAGCAAACTCCCCACTGAGTGTGAGGCTGATGCAGGACTCATTCACACAACCCTGAGATCATGACCTGAGCAGAAATCGAGGGTTGGTTGCTTAATTGACTGAGCCACCCAGATGCCCCTAATAATGAACTTTAATAAGTTAAATTTTAGCATCCAGGAGAGAAAGTTATTGAAAACAACATGAGAACTATTATCTGTGTTTTCTCCTTTGAGTCAATTTCCTAAGGATACTTTTTCAGAACTTCCGGTTTAGTTTTTAAATATTTTGAAGCTATTGATAAATATTTTAAAATTTAATGTTCCAATTCTTTTTGATATTTCTTTTTTGTAATAATTTAAAACTCTTTTTTTAAACTTTTTTTTTTTAAAGATTTTATTTATTTATTTTACAGAGGTCACAAGTAGGCAAAGAGGCAGGCAGAGAGAGAGAGGAGGAAGCGGGCTCCCTGCTGAGCAGAGTCCGGTGTGGGGCTCGATCCCAGGACCCTGAGATCATGACCCGGGCTGAAGGCAGAGGCTTTAACCCACTGAGCCACCCAGGTGCCCCAACTTTTGTGTTTTTTTTAAAGATTTCATTTATTTATTTGACAGAGAGAGAGAGCGCAAGTAAGCAGAAAGGCAGGCAGAGAGAGAGGGGGAAGCAGGCTCCCCGCCGAGCAGAGAGCCCGATGCAGAGCTCCATCCCAGGATCCTGAGACCATGACCTGAGCTGAAGGCAGAGGCCCAACCCTCTGAGCCACCCAGGCACCCCTTTTTTGTAATAATTTAATCTTTCATCCATCTAGTCCTGTGTTGTTCTCATCTGTTTGGTCAACTCACACATTTACCAATTCACATTAAAGCCCCCATTAACTATGTAATATTCTGCTACAACCTAGTTTTTTAGTGCAGTAGATGCCAGTCATAGCTTAACAGAGTATTTCACTGTTTTTAGTAATGGATCTTAATGAATAAGGTGCCTTGATGCTTGCTTGTTAAGTAGGTTTCATGAGCTAAAATAAAAGCATGGTTCACTCTTAAGTTCCCAGGCTTGGGTAGGGAAAGACCTTCCAATTAATACTGACTTAAGGGGCACCTGGGTGGCTCAGTGGGTTGAGCTGCTGCCTTCGGCTCAGGTCATGATCTCGGGGTCCTGGGATCGAGTCCCGCATCGGGCTCTCTGCTCAGCAGGGAGCCTGCTTCCCTCTCTTTCTGCCTGCCTCTCTGTCTACTGTGATCTCTCTCTCTGTCAAATAAATAAATAAAAATTTAAAAAAATACTGATTTAACATTTAATTTTATATCTCTTAATGCTTTAAGAGCAGCTTACCCTTCAACAACCTGTTTCCAAGTCTATATTTTGTTCTTAAGTATTTTCTACTCATTAAGCAAACTTGGAAAATGATTTTGGTGAAAAAAAAGGGTTTATCCCCTACATAGTAATTTCTTATTAGCACTGCAGTGTACACTGAATTAGTGAAGACTGAACTATTACTCTTTTTTTTTTTAAGATTTTGTTTATTTGAGAGAGAGAGAGAGGGTAAGCATAGTAGGGGAGAGGCAGAGGGAGAGGGAGAAGCAAACTCCCCACTGAGCAGGGGCAGATGCTTAATGACTGAGCCCCCTAGGCACCCTAAAGACACTTTATTTAATATATATTACTGATTTATTAACATTGAACTCACAGCCAACAGCACTATAACTTATGCCTGAAAAAATTTATCTAACACCTGTTTCCTATGTAAGGTACAGCCTTCTTGAGCTTAGGAATACTAGGCGACACTTAAGGATTATGCATAGGGCCGTTTTAAATACTGAGATCATGAAAAAAAGCGCAAAAATGTAGAAAAGTGGCACTAAGTAGACTAAAAATAAGACGTTTGTTTACAGTATGAAAGCTGAAACGAGAAGGCAGATTACTGCCTTGGTTAGCCTTTTAGTGGGAGATCTATGCATTTGGAAGATCAGATTGTTTGCCACCCTGTACATGTCCACAAAATGATTGTGAAAGTACCTGGTATATTGATTTGGGGGTTACAAATACATTTTAGTAAGTGGGCAAATTCATAGACCTGGAATCATGAAAAATGATCAAGCTGTGTACTTATAGTTCCACTTATGGACCTGTAGGTAAATGTGTCTTCAACTTCTATAGACAGTTCATTTAAAAAATTGTATTGCATGTCTACTATATGTCAAGAATAATAGCAGTAAACAAACCATATTAGGTTCCCATGCTCTCCTAGATTACATCTGAGTGGTCCAAAGGAAAGATAGAAGAGACAGTCAAGGGGCACCTGGGTGGCTCAGTTGGTTGAGTATCTGCCTTCTCTTCAGGTCATGATCATGGGATCCTGGGGTTGAGCCCTGCATTTGGGCTCCCTGCTCGGCGGGGATCCTGCTTCTCCCTCTGCTTATGCTAGCTCTCTCCCTCTATGTCAAATGAATAAAATCTATTTGTTTTTGAATAAAATCTTTTTTTAAAAAGATTTTATTTATTTATTTTCTCAGAGAGAGAGAGACAGAGAGAGAGCACAGGCAGACAGAGACAGAGGGAGAAGCAGGCTCCCTGCTGAGCAAGGAGCCCGATGTGGGACTCGATCCCAGGACGCTGGGATCATGACCTGAGCCGAAGGCAGCTGTTTAACCAACTGAGCCACCCAGGCATCCCTGAATAAAATCTTTTTTAAAAAGCCAATTTGGGGGGCACCTGGGTGGCTCAGTGGGTTAAGCCTCTGCCTTCAGCTCAGGTCATGATCTCAGGGTCCTGGGATCGAGCCCGGCATCGGGCTCTCTGCTCAGCAGGGAGCCTGCTTCCCTCCCTCTCTCTGCCTGCCTCTCTGCCTACTTGTGATCTCTCTCTCTCTGTGTCAAATAAATAAATAAAATCCTTTAAAAAAAAAGAATCCCTTCCTGTTGATCATAGCTGCTGGAGTACCACAGGGGCTAGAAGTCAACATGTCAAGGAAGGTCCAGAGTGAAGAAGTGTATATTTTCCCATTAAAAATTTAAAAAAAGCCAATTTTTAAAAGTAATTATAGATTGTGAAAACTGCCATGAAAAAAGTACGAAGGGCAGTGTGATAGGCAGTAGTTGGTAGAAAGGGAGCTACTTTATATAGGACATTCAGGGAAAGCTTCTCTGAGGGAGTGAAACTATAGCTAAGAACTGAACACTGAGAAGGAACCAGTATATAAAGAGATGGGCTAGGAACAGTTCAGATGGAGGGAATGACAAGTGCAAAGGGGAAGTGGAGACAGGTGTTCTGGGAACTAACAGAAGCCTGTGTGGCTGGCACATAGTGAACAGAGCAAGAGTGATATGTACATGAGGTTGGAGAGCACCTGGAGGCCATATCTAAAGCTTTATAGGGCATTATAAGTAGCTTGGATTTCTATTCTCAGCACAGTGGGAAGCCAGTAAATGGTTTTAAGCAGTGCTTAAATGCTATGAATTTTCTAGCTTGTCTTATTCTTTCCTTCTCTACTGTATTTCTCAATGTATACTCATTTCCTGTACGTATATGAGAACTCATCAAAGCACAGCCTTCAAATACCTTATTTTAATGTTACTGGATAATTTCATGAGAGTCAAGTACAAGTTTCTGTTTAGAGATTTTAGTCTCCTCATCACCATTACTGACAGCCAAAGATATAATTGACTAGTTTGAAAAAATGGCAGTGTGCTAGATTGGATAAAATCTTTAGCACTTTCTTAGATTTTAATTTTTGCCTAAATTGACTTAAATTATCTCTATATCTCAACTCTTGGCTTTGGACATTAGGGCATGTCACCTTTCTTTATACTTAGTAAAGAATTTTTCTCTTCTTTGTAGTAATTTTCCCATCCATTAGAACTCTTAAGATTTTTCCTCTCCGGGGATGCCTGGGTGGCTCAGTCGGTTAAGCATCTGCCTTTGGCTCAGGTCATGATCCCAGTCCTGGGATCAAGTCCTACATCAGTCTCTCTGTAGCAGAGATCCTGCTTCTGCCTGCCTCTGCCTGCCTCTGCCTGTCACTCCCCCAACTTGTGCTCTTTCTGTCTCTTCCTCTGACAAATAAATAAAATCTTAAAAAAAGAAAAAAGATTTTTCTTCTCTGAAAAGGGAAAGCAAGAGGCGTCTATACAGTTACGTGTCTGGATATTTATGTCCTCCCACCCCCAATTTTTTTTTAAAGAGTTTATTTATTTATTTGACAGAGAAATCACAAATAGGCAGAGCAGCAGGCAGAGAAAGAGGGGGAAGCAGGCCCCCCGCCGAGCAGAGAGCCCGACGCAGGTCTCCATCACAGGTACCCTGGCATCATGACCCGAGCCAAAGGCAGAGACTTAAACCACTGAGCCACCAGGCACCCCTTCCCACCCAAATTTATATGTTAAATGCTAGTGTGATTATATTAGGAAGTGGGGCCTTTAGGACGTTCTTATGTCATGAACGTGTAGCCCTCATGAATGGGATTAGTATTCTTTTTTTCTTAAATATTTTTTAAAAATTTATTTGCCAGAGAGAGCATAAGCAGGGGGAGCAGCAGGCAGAGGGAGAAGCAGGCTCCTCACTGAGCAAAACTCAATCCCAGGGCCCTGATATCATGACCTGAACTGAAGGCAGATGTTTAACCAATTGAGCCATCCAGGCGTTCCTGGGATTAGTATTGCAAAAGAGATCCCACAGAGCTTCCTAGTCCCTTTTATTGTGTCATGATACAATGATCTAGAAGAAATCATTCCTTTGATCTGTAAGAGGGTCACCAACCATGCTGGCACTCTGATCTTAGACTTCCAGCCTTTAAAACTGTGAGAAATAAATTTCTATTGTTTATAAGCTACTCAGTCTGTGATATTTTATTATAGCAGCTTGAATGGACTAAGACAGAGGCTGATAAATATAGTTCTTTTTTTAAACTTTTTATTTTATAACATATATACAGAAGCGAACATATATTTTCACAAACTGACCATTCCTCTATATCCAGAATCAAAATATTACCATTCCTTTAGAGGACCCCCATTTTGCCCTAAAATGACATCCCTCTCAAGGGAAAACACTTTCCTGACTTTCAACACCATAGGTTAGTTTTGCCTACTCATGAATTTTGTGTAAACGGAGCTAAATACTGTGTACTCTTTAGTGTCTAGCTTCTTTGAATTAACATGGTTTATAAGAATTATCCATATGGGGTGCCTGGGTGGCTTAGTTGGTTAAGCGACTGCCTTCGGCTCAGGTCATGATCCTGGAGTCCGAGGATCAAGTCCCAAGTCGGGCTCCCTGTCAGTGGGAATCTGCTTTACCCTCTGACCCTCTGCCCTCTCATGCTCTCTCTCTCACTCTCTCTCTCTCTCAAGTAAATAAATAAAATCTTAAAAAAGAAAGAATTATCCATATTGTTTTATATAGCTATACTTTTTCATTCTCATTCCCACAGAGGATTCTGTTAAGTGAATACATCAATCTGTTGAACATTTGGATAGTTTTCAATTCTAGTGCTGAAATAAACATTCTTGTACATGTCTTTGGTGAACATTTTTGCACATTTCTGTTGCGTATATATCCAAGAACTGAATTGCTAGATCACAAGCTATACGTATGTTCAGCTTTAGTAGATAGCAGTGTATACTCCCCAACAGTGTATGAAAGCTTTAATTGTTCTTCCTGTATCCTTGCCAGCACTTTGTATTTTCTGTCTTTTTCAATTTACCCATTATGGTTGGTATTGCAGTTTGGTTTTTATTTTGCATTACCATGATGAGTAGCAAAGTCATTAAGCATCTTTTCATGTGTCTCGTGACCATTTTCTTTTATGAAGTTCCTGTTTAGATCTTTTGCCCATTTTTCTATTGTGTCATCTTTTTCTTATGGAGCTAATTTTTTTTCTTGATTTTTTTAAAAAGATTTATTTATTTAGAGAGAGAGAGAGTAAGGGTATGAGCAGGGGAAGGGGAGAGGGAAAGGGGAGAGAGAGAATCTCAAGCAGACTCCGTGCTGTGCAGTGAGCCCAGCTCGGGGCTCCATCTCACTTTCTGAGATCATGACCTAAGCTGAAATCAAAAGTCGGATGCTTAACCAGCTGAGCCACCCACATACCCCTTTCTTGATTTTTCTTATTTTATTTTATTTTTAAAAATATTTTATTTATTTATTTGACAGAGAGGGAAAGATCACAAGTAGGCAGAGAGGCAAGCAGTGGTGGGGGGAGCAGACTCCCTGCTGAGCAGAGAGCCTGATGTGGGACTCCATCCCAGGACCCTGAGATCATGACCTGAGCCGAAAATGGAGGCTTAACCCACTGAGCCACCCAGGTGCCTGATTTTTCTTATTTTATTGATCATATTTAAAGATATTTGAGTATCATCTATTTTGAAGGGCATTTTTGTTTCTTATGATCTCCACTTTAGCTGTGCTTAAATATGCCACATAAATAGCTTTTACTACTACGTTTGCCTTCCACCAGCTGTAATAGAGGATTGAAAGCTACTGGCAGAAAAAGCAAGGCATATCAGCTAGTTTTTCTAAAATCTAACCTTTCTTCAGACCCTTGATGATAACCCTTAATTTGTATTTCTCCCAATCCTTTCCTTCTGTCATGGTTCCTAGGCAGTGTATAAGTTGTCATTGAACTGAACTGAGGTTTTTCTCTTCTTGATTGTTCACATTACCATTAATTATTTGATGTTATTTCTGATATCGTTGTACAATTAGGCACAAGAGAACAGCAACTCCTTAAAAAAGAAGACAAAGTTTGTCAGTTTATACACAAAAGAGGGACAGGACAGGCTTGCAGTCCTGATCCCTGGTCGCCATCCATGTGATTGCCTGGGCCAGAAGCACAAGCTGATCAATAACTGTCTGATCTGTGGGCGCATCGTCTGTGAACAGGAGGGCTCTGGCCCCTGCTTTTTCTGCGGTACTCTGGTAAATTGTTTCTTTTATATTTTATTTTACTGTCCTTTGGTTGAATATTTAGGGACATTCACATCCCTAGTAATTTCTCTTTTTCTTAGGAAATTTTTTCCCTCCAATGTCCAGTAAACTCTAGTAGCAGGAACTGAATTAGTTAAAAACCCAAGGTTATGTCTTAGTACTGAGGCCTATTAGTGAGAAGAGTTTTGAGTATATACATTGTTGACTCCAAGTTTTGTACTGTAACATAATCCTCAGGTTATTATAGCTTCTATTTCCAGGATACCTCCTTCTCACCTTCATTGTCTGAGAGAATGACCTCAAGAATGTGGCAGTAGTAACTGTCTTACAAACACCCTAATGAGTTGTCTAGAAAACTTATTCTGCCAGTGAGCAGGCTGGCAGAAGCAGTGGCTTTAGAGGTCGGTGACGACATCCATTTTATATTGCTTTGTTTTTTCTCCTCTGATGGGTCCTTTAATTGTTCAGTATACTCAAAAAATAAGCTGATAGTGGATCGCCTAAAAAATGTAGTGTCTTCCATCAAAAATATTCATAAAACAAAAACAAAAATTCATAAAACAGCAGTAAATATCTTCTTATATGGGGTTTTCTCTAGAGAAATGCCCTATAGCTGCTGGCAGAAACTTTGTGTGCAACTGAGGCAAATTACAGCCAATTTCAATGTTTTCTGCTAGATCCCTTGCATCCTTCAATTCAAGACATGGAGCAATGTAAAGCAAATTGGCCTTGAAGTCTTGCAGCTCTATAAACTCAGTATGAAATTGTTTTTAAGTAACTCCTTTTTTGCCTCTCTTCTTATAGTTGCAGTGATTTTATAATAAACAGAACTTTTTCTTTGCTTAATATATTCATTATTTTATAAGTAGGTAATATTCAAAGACATAGAAATGAAATATATATGTTATAAAAGTGTAAAAATTAGACTAGTTTTCAGTGGTAGCACTGTAATTTGCTTTTTCTGGTTCATTCTTTCTTTTTTTTAAAGATTTTACTTATTTATTTATTTGACAGAGAGAGATACAGCCAGAGAGGGAACACAAGCTGGGGGAGTGGGGAGAGGGAGAAGCAGGCTTCCCTCCAAGCAGGGAGCCCACCCAATGCAGCGTTCAATCCCAGGACTCTGGGATCATGACCTGAGCTGAAGGCACGCTTAACAACTGAGCCACCCAGGCGCCTCTTTCTGGTTCTTTCTAATAAGACATCTGCTTATCTTCTTTCATAAGACTTGGATTTTATGGTTTGAACTGGAAGTCTTTTTAAAAAAAGTCTTACATGTTTTTTCCCAACATTCTCAGTGATAGCAAATCTTTGTCCTTTGAAAGTAGGTTAGATTTTTTTTCCTTTTTCAACAAATCATTCAGGGGCACTTCCAGTGAGATAAGTTTTTTCTGTTGTTCATAAAAGAAGGGAGAAGTGGAAAGAGACAAGGGCAAACTCATTTGGATATGTATATTTCTGGTGTGTTTGGATAAAAAAACCAGCAACAGTCTCATTATTTTATTGCCATATCTAATGTCTAATTTGAGGTTACATTTTAGGATATCAAGCAAACAAAATTAATGTAACTAGGATCATGTGTCTTGTTCTTATTACTTTATAGGTATGTACTCGTGAAGAACAGGATATTTTACAGCGTGACTCTAATAAGAGCCAGAAACTGCTGAAGAAGTTAATGTCAGGTAGGCAGCGATCTTTCCATTGGATCATGGTGGTGGTGGATACATTTTGTTGTATCTGATTGTTTCTTTCTTGTATCCTGGTATGCAAGATGAAGTTTATTCACTCATTTATTCTACAATCATTTTTTAAGTTATTAAAACCACCTAACATTGAGCAAAATACTACTAATAATAATATTGGATTATAACCTAAAGAATAAAATTAATGTCTTGAATTAAATAAATAAGTTAATAAATGGGAGAGAAGAGACAGCTCTTTATTATAGAAGAATTCCAATTATTACCATGAATGAATGAGGGGTATAGAAAATCACCATTTAGAATACCACAGTAGTAGTAATTGCCATGGGCAAGATCCACTAATGGATACTAAAATTGTTGGATGAAAAGTTTAAGAATAGGAGATTTGCAAGGTCATGAAAAACCAGGAAAGGGTGAAGAATTATCACAAATTAGAGGACACTGAGGAGACATGACAGCTAACTGCAATGTGGGATTCTGAATTTGATCCCAGAGCAGGAAAATAACGTTAATGGCAAAAATGTTGGCATCCAAATAAAGACTGTAATTTAGTTAATAGTATTGTACTAATGTTAATTTCTTTGGATAATTATGCTATGGTTATGTAAGATAAGGTATTAACATTAAGGGAAGCTGACTGAAAGTTACACAGAAGTCTACTTTTTTTTTTCCAACTCTTTTCTAAGTCTTCTATAGTTGTAAAACACATAATAAATAGTTCAGGACTGGGCACCTGGCTCATTCATTTGGTGGAGCATGCGACTCTTGACCTCAGGGTTGTGAGTTTGAGCCCCATGTTGGGTGTAGAGATTACTTAAATTAAAAACTAAAAAAAAAAAAGATTTTTTTAAAATTTTGTAAAATTTTACATATTTATTTGTTTTAGAGATTTTATTTATTTAAGAAAGAGCAGGAGTGGGTGGAGGGGCAGAGGAAGAGGGAGGAGCTGCAAGTGGAGCTTGATCCCAGAACCCTGAGATCATGACTACAGTGGAAGACAGGTGCTTAACTGACTGAGCCACCTGGGTGCCCCAAGATTTTATTTTTAAATTTACATCTATGGAATTTTTGTTTTTGCTTTAGTTCATGTTTTTTTTTTGTTGTTCTTGGTTTTTTTTTTTAAAGATTTACTTATTTTAGAGAGAGCTCACACATACAAGCTGGGGGTGGGGAGGACAGTGAGAGGGAGAGGGAGAGAGAATCTCAAGTAGACTCCCCCTTGAGCATGAAACCCAACTCGGGGCTTGATCCCAGTACCCTGAGATCATGACAGCTGAAATCAAGAGTCAATCACTTTCCTGACTGAGCCACTCAGGTTCCCCCATTTATTTTTAATAAAGATAGATTGATTGGTATTATAAAGTAGTGATCATAATGTATATAGAATTTTATGTTTTCCTTTTTTTCAATTAGTGGTTTATAATTAGTTTCTTTTTTTTAAAAAAGATTTTATTTATTTGACACAAACAGAGAGAGAGAGAGAGATCACAAGTAGGCAGAGAGGCAGGCAGGGAGAGAGAGGAGGAAGCAGGCTCCCCGCTGAGCAGAGAGCCCGATTCGGGGCTCGATCCCAGGACCCCGGGATCATGACCTGAGCTGAAGGCAGAGGCTTTAACCCACTGAGCCACCCAGGTGCCCCATATAATTAGTTTCTATATAGCTATCCATTCTTCATATTTATTGTTTTTAGTGGCTAAAAATGGTCTGTTAACTTGAATTATTGTAATTTTATCATCTACCTTCCAGTTACTGGATATTTTGACTTTTCTTTTTAAGATTTTATTTATTTATTTGACAGAGAGAGACACAGCGAGAGAGAGAACACAAGCAGGGGGATCAGGAGAGGGAGGAGTAGGCTTCCAGCTAAGCAGGGAGCCAGATGCAGGGCTTAGTCCCAGGACCCTGGGATCATGACCTGAGCCAAAGACAGACACTTAACAACTGAGTCACCCAGGCACCCCTGGATATTTTGACTCTTATATCCTTCAGTTTATTTTCCTGGAATAGATTCTTAAGAATCAGATTAATGAATCAAAGAATATGATTTTTTTTTAAAGATTTTATTTATTTATGAGAGAGAGAGAGATCACAAGTAGGCAGAGAGGCAGGCAGAGAGAGAGCGGGTGGGGAAGCAGGGTCCCTGCTGAGCAGAGAGCCTGATTCGGGGCTCAATCCCAGGACCCTGAGATCATGACCTGAGGTGAAGGCAGAGGCTTAAACCACTGAGTCACCCAGCTGCCCCTAATATGATCATTTTTGACACTTAAAATGTATTTGCCCTGTTACTTTGCCAAAATATACCAATGTGTAACTGTATAGTGACTAAAACCTGCCACTATTGAATTTTTTTTTTAATTTAAGATTTTTTTTTTATTTGACAGGCAGAGATCACAAGTAGGCAGAGAGGCAGGCAGAGAGAGAGAGAGAGAGAGAGAGAGAGGAGGAAGCAGGCTCCCTGCTGAGCAGAGAGCCTGATGTGGGGCTTGATCCCAGGACCCTGGGATCATGACTTGAGCCAAAGGCAGAGGCTTTAACCCACTGAGCCACCCAGGCACCCCATCACTACTGAATTTTGATATTTCAAATATTTTTATCTCTATACTTAAAATTTTTTCTTTTCTTTTTTTTTTTTTTTTTAAGATTTTATTTATTTATTTGACAGACGGAGATCACAGAGAAGCAGGCAGAGAGAGAGGAGGAAGCAGGCTCCCCGCCGAGCAGAGAGTCCCATGTGGGGCTGGATCCCAGGATCCTGGGATCATGATCTGAGCCGAAGGCAGAGGCTTTAACCCACTGAGCCACCCAGGTGCCCCTTAAAATTTTTTTCTTGAAGGAGTACCTGGGTGACTCAGATAGTTGGGTGCTTTGGCTCGGGTCATGATCTCTGGGTTCTGGGATGGAGCCCTATGTTGGGCTCCTGGCTCAGCTGGGAGCCTGCTTCTCCCTCTCCCTCTGCCTCTTCCCCTGCTTGTGCTCTTTATGTCTCTTTCTCTCTCAAATGAATAAATAGAAGTATTTTTTATCCTTACCAAAATAATTTAATATAAGAAAAATTTTCTTTCAAAAAGTGGTCGATTTTCTGTTTCTAGAATTGCTGCTCTTCTTTTCAGTCTCCTATTGGATTTGTAGGTGTTCAGAATGGTTTGATAACTATCTAACTGAACTCCTGCGACCTGATATCATCTCAGTCTGCTACTCCTTTGTCATCTTGACTCCTCTCCTAAATAAAATCTTTTTAAAAAGTTTTTATTAAAGAAGTTGAATATGTCTCCATACCTTTTCAGTTAGGATTGCTTTAAGGTTATTATTATAAGAAAAGGTAGTTCTAAGTGTTTTTCTTATATTTAGAACTCAAGAATCTCTCTCTAATCTTAAAAGAGAGTTTTGACAAGACTTTGAACAATCCTGGAGTTTGAATAAAGAGAAAGGTCAACCTTTATATCCTCATTTTCCTAACACATCTTAGGTCTTGGTTTTTATCATAATTGATGGCTGGGATATATAGACTTTTGGTTTGCTATAACAAAGGAGATGACACATGGGCCAAGGAATAAATTTGGGCTCATTAGACCTAAGTTTAAATTTTGTTTCCATCTTCTAATTTCTACCTGAGTGACTCAATAAGTTTATTATTGTCTCTGAACTTCAGTTTCTTTTTCTATAAACATAATATAAATTGTCTTACACAGTTATTGGGAGAATTAAATAATGTAATATATTAAGTGGCTTAGCATCTGATGAGTTTTCAGCATTCATTTCTATCCCTTTCCTGCAATTTCTACTCTTTTCTTCCATTATTTAGTTTTTAGTTTTGCTATGTGAAAGTATGTTAAAAGATTATAGTCAGCTTTTCATTTATAATGCATCTTTATATTGTATAACAGTTTGGTACCCTTAGTGATCCAAACTTCCATATGGGAAGAAAGAGATCCTATTTTATACTGAGAACTGATTTGGTGTCAAGCCATGCTTGATGCTTGATAAGTAAAGCTTGGCCTGTGTATTTGTTTTTCATTGAATTTAAGACTGTCAGCCATCTGGAGCAGAGCCAGATCTTCTGATTCTTTGTTCTTTGCTGCCCAGTGATACAACTAATTTATATTATAGGCTGACACCGTTTGGTTTCCTTATTGAATTTCAGGGACGGAGAATTCTGCAAAAGTGGACATCTCTACCAAGGACCTTCTTCCTCATCAAGAATTGCGAATTAAGTCTGGTCTGGAGAAGGCTATTAAGCACAAAGACAAACTGTTAGAATTTGACAGAACTAGGTATGATATGATTTGAATAACAAATCCTAAGCAATAGACTGGTCTACAAATTCTGGCCATTAAAACATTTATTCTGCCACTTGGTACCTTTCTAGGGTGGAGTATGAAAGATTCACAGCAAAAGAAGAGTTCTGCTGCATAACACAGCCTACATCTTGCTTTTGAATTCATGTTTGAATGAGATAGGCTCCCACCAAGAAGATCTTACCCTGTAACATTTTTTTTAATTTTTGGCAGATGCTGGTATACCCTCAGAAAGTTGATTTGGGTTGACAGAATTCCCCAGTTGTTCCACTTGTAGCCAGTCGGCATATGTTAGAGTGCTTACCCTGTGTAGACTGCTGTAAGAAATTGCCTCTGGAAGGGACGCCTGGGTGGCTCAGTTGGTTGGACGACTGCCTTCGGCTCAGGTCATGATCCCGGAGACCCGGGATCGAGTCCCGCATCGGGCTCCCAGCTCCACGGGGAGTCTGCTTCTCCCTCTGACCTTCTCCTCGCTCATGCTCTCTCACTGCCTCTCTCTCAAATAAATAAGTAAAATCTTAAAAAAAAAAAAAAAAAAAAAAAAAAAAGAAATTGCCTCTGGAAGAGTGTAGGTAGTGGCATATCATGGAAAGGCATGATTTACCCTTCCTTCCCTTGGACACTCAATTTGTTTTCTGACTTAATGATCACTGTATTAAAATGTCCCTAAATTGGCTTTTATACTCCTACACGTTTGTCATTTAGCCCATCAACTTTTGTTTAGGAGACAGTTTTATTGATTTGTTAATTCTTTTTTTTATTTCTTACACGTTTTTCTTCTTTTGAACAAAATATGTATTCAGAGCCAGTAGTAAAATTGTTTAAATAGGACTTATACACTCATTTTCCAAATGGCTGT
The DNA here is from genome assembly GCA_004024625.1 of Mellivora capensis. Lineage (NCBI taxonomy): Eukaryota > Metazoa > Chordata > Mammalia > Carnivora > Mustelidae > Mellivora > Mellivora capensis. Next base: position 58,906 of record PISX010010277.1, read on the forward strand.
GTGAGAATCTATGAGGGTCCTTGGAGAGCCCTGAATCTTTTACTTATTGTACCTAACCTGGGAGTCTATTCTGGGCATTATAATCCTTTAGTTAGACACGCTTCCTCCTTCCAAACCATTTGCTGTAAATCTGAGATGTATCTTGGAAAGCTATTTCTTAAGTAAGCCCATCACAAAGGTTTTTTTGTTTGTTTGTTTCAAGATTTTATTTATATATTTGACAGAGAGAGATCACAAGTAGGCCGAGAGGCGGGGTGGGGGGGGCGGCGGGGGCCAGCGGTGGTGAGCAGGCTCCCTGCTGAGCAGAGAGCCTGATGCTGGACTCAGTCCCAGGGCCCTGATATCATGACCTGAGCAGAAGGCAGAGGCTCAACTCACTGAGCCATCCAGGTGCCCCCATCGCAAAGATTTTTAACTCATATTTACTCTTAATCCTTTAAATATCACTTCTGTCCCTACTCAATAAAATTTTATCATTAGAAATAGAATTGGAAATGGAGTACATTTCTAGGTAAATGGAAACTAGAAAAGGGTCTCTCCCTGCTAATGCCCCCTTTTCTCATGTGTTCCAGGGTACCAGTTTCATTATTTAGGTTCACATGTAGGACCAGTTTTCTCCTGAGCCCTCTGAAACCTCCCCGTCTCAGTCTACTTTAAAACTTGTATAATTCCAGCTATGTCCTGAAAAATTGAAATCGATATATGAATCTAAATTCAGTATTTCCCTATGCCTGTGTATATCACAGGCATCACTGTGTGTATTATGTCACTGTGTATATTATGCACAAAGTCAATTGTGACTGGATTTGTTCATTTTGAGTAGTCACTTAACTTCTTTGAGCCCCAGGCTCATTATCTATAGAATGAAAGGGTTGGGTCATCAAAATTCCTTCTGGTTCTCAGTTTCTTTGTCAGTATGGTCTTAGGAATAGGCCTGAGGCCATATCTTAGAATTTGACCAGTGTTTTAGTGTTTTAGTAAGGGACTGGAGATAGGTTTTGGGGGGCAGGGGGTAGAAACTGGCTTATAGTAGTAGAGTGGTAGGATGTCCTAAGAGTAAGCCATAAGGGGGCGCCTGGGTGGCTCAATGGGTTAAGTCTCTGCCTTCAGCTCTGGTCATGATATCAGGGTCGTCCTGGGATTGAGCCCCCGCCCCTCCCCACATCGGGCTCTCTGCTCAGCGGGGAGCCTGCTTCCCCCCACCCTCTCTGCCTACTTGTGATCTCTGTCAAATAAATAAATAAAATCTTAAAAAAAAAAAAAAAGAGTAAGGCATAGGACTTAAACAGTCCAGAATAGCACTCCTTAGTTTCTAAGGGAAAGGGCAGCAGTTGGGCCTAGCAAGAACAGATTAGGTCCCAGTAGTGGAGGGGCTAGGATATTGGGTAAGCTGCCGAGACATGAATTCAGATGTAGCAAAACCTGGTGGAAGCTCAGTTATGGCTGGGACCAGTTTAAAAAAAAAAAAAAATAGCAGAAGGATAATGGGTTATGATGCTGTGTCTTTTTCTGCCTGAGAGTGAGATTAGTTTCAGGAGCTGAGCTGAGACTGCAATGGGGATAAGATATATGCAGAAGCTGGGAACCAAGCAGAGCTTGACCTGATTTTGGAACTTTTTTGGGCATCTATATTTGAGGTAATAATCTCAGGATATCAAGTCCCTGTTTTATCAACAGGTGACCCAGTTGACATGTGTTCTGTTTTTTTACCTCTTTAGCATTCGAAGGACCCAAGTCATTGATGATGAGTCAGATTACTTTGCTAGTGATTCTAACCAGTGGTTGTCTAAAATTGAGCGGGAGACTCTGCAAAAGCGAGAGGAAGAGCTGAGAGAATTTCGACATATGTCTCGGCTCTCTAAGAAAATCACCATTGACTTTGCAGGCAGGAAGATTGTGGAGGATGAAAATCCACTAGCAGAGTATCACAGCAGGTAAGTGGGCAGCACCAGAAAGGGTTTGGGAGGGGGCAGTTTGACTGTAGAGGATTTCCCCCCGTCATGGATCTGTTATTTGTTTATTTTATTTTATTTTTTTAAAGATTTTATTTATTTGAGAGAAGAGAGAGAGCGAGCATGAGCAAGGGCAGGGATGGAAGGAGAGGGAGAAGCAGACTCCCCTACTGAGCAGGGAGCCTGACATGGGGCTCAATCCCAGGACCCTGGGATCGTGACCTGAACCGAAGGTAGATGCTTAAATGACTGAGCCACCCAGGTGCCTCTATTTTTGTTGATTTTAAAAATAATATATTCATTTGCAAGGCGCCTGGGTTGCTGAGTGGGTTAAAGCCTCTGCCTTCGGCTCAGGTCATGATCCCAGGGTCCTGGAATCAAGCCCCACATTGGGCTCTCTGCTCGGCAGGGAGCCTGCTTCCCTTCCTCTCTCTCTGCCTACCTCTCTGCCTACTTGTGATCTCTGTCTGTCAAATAAATAAATAAATAAATCTTTAAAAATACGTATGTATTCATTTGGAATCATTGTAAGAGTAGCTAAGACAATTTTGAAAATGAACAGTGAGGGGAACTTGTCTTCTAGATAATGGCTGTAGTTTGATAAACTTTTTAAAACAATGAGATACAGTTTGGGCATGGAGAAAATCAATGAAATGTAAAGGAATCCAGAAACAATCTTGAATTATGTATGCTTGTGTCCACACATGTATAAATTAGTAATTGAAACAGTTAGTGTTTCTCCTTTCTAAAAAAAAAAAAAAGATTTATTTAATAGAGCGCACGCATGTGCACAAGTCAGGGTAGGGGCAGAGGGACAGGAAGAGGGAGAGAATCTCAAGCAAATTCCCTGCTGAACACGGAGCCTGACATGGGGCTCCATCCCACCACCCTGAGATCATGACCCAAGCCAAAATCAAGAGTTGGATGCTTAACTGACTGAGCCACCTGGGTGCCCCTGAATCAGGTAGCATTTCTAAATAGTAAGAAGAGGGTTAAATATATGATGGGATGATTGGGCACCAACTTGGAAAAAATCTACATTAGCTCTCTACCTCAAACCATACTGCGATAATAAGTTTGACTAAATAGTTAAATGTAGAAGAGATAAAAAGATTAGAAAGAAATAAATATAGGAGAATATAGATACAGTCTTGGTGTAATAAAGCTCTTTCTAAGCAAGATACAAAACCCAGAAATAAAAAAGACAAGGCATTTTGTTAATTTTATTTTTTTAAGATTTATTTATTTGAGAAAGAGAGCATGCACAAGCTGTAGGGAGAGGCAGGGGGAGAGGGAGAAGCAGACTTGCCCTGAGCAGGGAGCTGGACCTGGGGCTCAATCCCAGGACCCTGAGATCATGACCTGAGCTGAAGGCAGCCACTTAACCAATTGAGCCACCCAGGTGCCCCAAGATATTTTTAACAAAGTAAAAAAAATCTACCAGATTGAGAAAATATTGTAAACATTTTTAAGTCAAAAGAGGAATATCTGTATAAAGACTTCCTGCAAATTAGAAGAAACATAGAAAACAATCCAGTAGAAAAATTAGCAAAGGTTAAGGATGATTTACAGGTGAAGCAAATAGCCTATAGACATTAAAAAAATTGCTCAACTAGGGGCACCTGGGTGGCTCAGTTGTTAAGTGTCTGCCTTCGGCTCAGGTCATGATCCTGGGGTCCTGGAATGGAGCTTTTCCATCTCCCATTCCCCCTGCTTGTGTTCTTCTCTCGCTTTCTCTCTTTGTCAAATAAATAAAATTTTTTTTTAAAAATAAGAAAAATATAAAATACTCAACAAGTTAAAAGGGAAATGCAAATTTTAAAATATAATACATCATTAAATTGGCTGAAATAAAAAAATTATATAAAATATTGCATAATCTGTGAATGTAGGAAAATCAAGATGCTCTTTTACTGTGGATGGGACTATTAAAAGGTACAGCCTCAATATTTGTCAGAGAGAGGGAGAGAGAGCGAGCAAGCACAGGCAGACAGAGTGGCAGGCAGAGGCAGAGGGAGAAGCAGGCTTCCTGCTGAGCAAGGAGCCCGATGTGGGACTCGATCCCAGGACGCTGGGATCATGACCTGAACCGAAGGCAGCTGCTTAACCAACTGAGCCACCCAGGCGTCCCTAGGCTGCTTAATTTTAACAAATGTACCACCTAAGTGAGGAATGGTTGATCATGGGAGAAACTATGGATGTATGGGGGCAAAGAGTATATGAGACATGTGTAAACCTTCTTTTCAGTTTTCCAATGAACTTAAAACTGCTCTAAATAATAAACTTTAATGAAAAAATTTCCATCATGGCCAATTTCAAGTTACCAACATGAAGTTACTGAATGTGGAGTTCAGAGATATGGTATTGGCTCCAGCATAGCACTGAAAAGAAAGGATCTCACTCTCTGCTTTCTGTTTTGCAAATGGCATGGGTGTCTGTCTTCCTTCCTTCCCTCCTTCCTTCCCTTCCTTCCCTCTCTTTCCCTCACCCCCTCTTTTTCTTTCTCTGTGCTCCCCCACTATCTCTCTCAAACACACACACAAGTAGATATTGGTAAACACAGTAATGCTTGCCACAAGGTCCAATCCTTGGCCTTCTTTTTAAGATCTGGCAAATCCGGGGCGCCTGGGTGGCTCAGTGGGTTAAAGCCTCTGCTTTCCGCTCAGGTCGTGATTCCAGGGTCCTGGGATCGAGCCCCATGTCGGGCTCTCTGCTCCGCGGAGAGCCTGCTTCCTCCTCTCTCTCCCTGCCTGCCTCTCTTGCCTACTTGTAATCTCGGTCTGTCAAATAAATAAATAAAATCTTAAAAAAAAAAAAAAGATCTGGCAAACCCATCATAGACGTTTCCTAAGCAAAGGTTATTCTCTCCATAAAAGAAATTCTACCACTAACTTCAAAATAATTATTTGTTCTTACCAATTACATACTTGATACATAGATAAAAAGAAAAAAATAAAATTATTTTTGGGTGATGGGCTTAAGAATTTTTAATTTTTTCCCATTAATTTTTATTTTCCGGTTATGAATTCCCTTTATAATAATAAAATTATTTTTATGTTCAATGAAAAGTGGCACAGCCTTTTAGAAGTGAAATTGGACAGTATCTCAAACTGTATCTTGTATTATGCATACTTTTTGACTTGTCAGCTATAACCTGATAAAGATGCTAATTTCCTCATCCCTTTCTCAACATTTCAAAAAAATATTTGCCCTTCTGACACATGAAAAATGGTATTTATTTCATCAGAATTTTAATTCACATTTCTTTGCCTTGGTTGTATGCTGGTAATTCTGAACATTCTAAAAATGTGTTGATTAGCTATTTGTATTACTTCTTTTTTTATTTGTATTACTTCTTTTATAGATTCTAGAGTTGTAAATATACTTCCCATTTGTTATATCTCAAATCTATTTCCTTCCTTCAGATCACACTGTCTCCCCACCTCTTATTTAGACTCACCTCTTCCCTCAAAAATTCTTATTTTTCTTTTCTTTTTGCTTCATGCCTATGTCTCTGCTTTTTCCTTGGTTTGGAAATTTCTCCCCCAATCTTCGCTTTTGAAATACCTCCCTATTTGGTACAACAGGTGGGATAATAAAAGCAATAATTGCAATAACTTTATCATAGTATAATAGCTACATCCTTCCATGTTTTTGTCCATCATCTTCATAGCTGTTTTAAACCTGCCGTTTAGATTCAGAGCTTCTTTTTTTTTTTTTTTAAAGATTTTATTTATTTATTTGACAGAGTTCACAAGTAGGCAGAGAAGCAGGCAGAGAGAGAGAGAGGAGGAAGCAGGCCTCCCGCTGAGCAGACAGCCCAATGTGGGGCTCAATCCCAGGACCCTAGGATCATGACCTGAGCCGAAGGCAGAGGCTTTAACCCACTGAGCCACCCAGGCGCCCCTAGATTCAGAGCTTCTTGAAGGCAAGAACCATGTCCTCCACATTCTTTTCTTCTTAAGTAGGCTCCATGCTGGTCTCAATGTGGGGCTGGAACACATGACTCTGAGGACCCTGAAGTTAACACCCGAGGTGAGATCAAGAATCCAATGCTTAACCGACAGCTGCTCAGGCGCCCCTCCTTCACACTTTTAAGTTGCCTTGGATATCCGAGGTTCCTAACAAATATCTCTTTAATCATATTAAATTTAATTGTATTTAGTTGACCTTTCCTACTGGTAAAAGCTTTTCATTATGTTGTGCCTCACGATTATCATTCTCCGCAAACATTTCTAAAGCATCTGGCAGGGACATGGAGTACAGCAGCAAGTAACATAGAGATATCAAGTAGAATAAGTTATGGTTCCTGCAGGACCTATAATCTATTACTAACCAGTAAGATTAGTTCTACAGTCAGGGGGTGGGGGGAAGCAGGCTCCCCGCTGAGCAGAGAGCCTCATGCAGGGCTCTATCCCTGCTGAGTGGAGAGCCCCATGCAGGGCTTGATTCCAGGACCCTGAGACCATGACCTGATCCGAAGGCAGAGGCTTAACCCACTGAGCCACCCAGGCATCCCAGTTCTACAGTCTTTAAATGAATAATGATCACATTCCTTTGTGAGTTTAGAGCCAAAATAAATAACAAACACCATAGGCACAGGATAACATGGGATGTATTCTGTGACTGTTTATGAGACTGACCCGCTGCCTACTGCGCTAAGGAGGCAGGTTCCGTGACTATTTAATTAGTAGGTGTTAATAGGACTTTAGAAAAAGGAGTAAGAACATTTGTGCTGGGCCAGTAGAGTACCTCCTTAGAACTTCTGGGCCTCGAAGCAAGGATAGAATCCAGATCAGCACGGAGAAGTAGACTTCTGAGTGGGCAGAGGAGTAATTGAATGTGTTGAGTAAATAGGCTGCTATTGAATAGTCTTCTGTGGGTCAGACTATTTCTTTTTCTTTTTTTTTTTTTTTAAGATTTTATTTATTTATTTGACAGAGATTATAAGTAGGCAAAAGAGGCGGGCAGGGAGAGAGAGGAGGAAGCAGGCTCTCCGTGGAGCAGAGAGCCCAATGCGGGGCTCGATCCCAGGACCCTGGGATCATGACCTGAGCCGAAGGCAGAGGCTTTAACCCACTGAGCCACCCAGGCGCCCCGGTCAGACTATTTCTAGGCATGTTTTCTCATCTTGGCATTTTTAGTGATCTTGTTACGCACATGAATGATTGTAGTATGCCCTACCTATTTTCTTAATGTTCTGGAACTTTTACTAACTCATATTCCTTAGGGTTCTTGGAGTGAAGAGAAGGAAGTTGGTGGTGGGGAAGGGAAGATCATCCATGGATCCCTCTTTGAATTTCAAATTTTATCATTGTTGAAGAATTTTATGTTGTGGTAAGTAAGGATATTCTGAGCAAAGAATATTACCAATTATTGCGTCCTTTGGTTTGTTATCACAGACTAGATGAGACAATACAGGCAATTGCCAATGGAACCTTGAATCAACCATTGACCAAATTGAATAGATCTTCTGACGAGCCTTTGGGAGTTCTGGTGAATCCCAACGTCTACCAGTCCCCTCCCCAGGTTAGTGGACCTTTTCTCTAGATGGTAATGAGAGAAGTTTGGGCCCTGATATTTCTCCTTTCAAATGTGCCTGTTTCATAGGCTTTAGATACTAATTTGCTCTTTGAACATATCTACCAACCTTATTTTCTGGCCCCAGTTTTTTCCAATTTTTTTCAGCACTTCTAACAAGTTGGCCTGTATTACCTTCCTAGTATTTTCCAAGAGAGGGTTTTTAAAAGTAAGATATTTAGACAATAAACCCATGGTCCTTTTGTTAATGTTCTTTCTCTGCCTTTTATAGAATATGGGTAGTCCCATGGAATGGTATTTTAAATTAAAACGTTTATTGTTGTCATTTACTTTTTCCATCATACACTGAGCGTCTACTATGTGCAAGCATAGTAGTTAGTGATACACTGACTGTTATACTGCCTCTGTCCTCAAGAAACTCATAGATTAGTAGGGGGGAAGATTACATAAGCAGCTCTAATACTAACAGAAATTTAAATAAAGTATGATGGAAACCCAGGGGAGGGAAACAGTACTTCCAGTTGAGAATAAAAGAGGCTTTTATAGGGAAGCTATAATTTGAATTCCTTAAAATAGTTGCATATGTTAATTGTACTTCAGTTTAAAAAAGATAATTGCAATGACAGATACATGTGCATAGAGTAGAACTTCAAGAAAGAGTTCATAAATGCACTAAGGAGTCACCAAAGAAATAGTGTTTGAGAGAAGACTTGAAGGATGAATAACAATTTCCAATGAGATGAAACTAAGGAGGAAATTCCAGGTAGAAGGTATAACATGTACAAAAGGCTCAGCAGCTTAGGAGCATTGTAGATTTGTTAGAACCAGAAGTAACTAAGTATAAAAGTTAAGATAAAAAAAAAAAAAGGACAGTAGGTGTATTAGTTTCCTAGGGCAACTATAACAAAGTATATCACAATTAGTTGGGTTAAAACAACAGAAATTTATTTTCTCACAGTTCCATAACCAAAACCAAGGTATTGGCAGGGCCACACACTTCCTCTAAATGCTTCCTTGCCTCTTTAAGCTTCTGGTGGCCCTAGTGTCCCTTGGTTTGTAGCTGCATCATTCTGATGTCTGCCTTCATCTTCACATGGCCTTATTCCCTGTATGTTTTTGTCTCTAAGTGTTCTTCCATTTTATAATAATTTTTTAAAAATTTATTTGACAGAGAGAGAGCACATGTAGGCAGAGCAGCAGGCAGAGGGAGAGGGAGAACCAGGTTCTCTACTCAGCAGAGAGCCCAATGCAGGGCTCAATCCCAGGACCCTGGGATCATAACCTGAGCCAAAGACAGCCGCTTAACTGACTGAGCCACCCAGGCGCCTCTGTTCTTCCATTTTATAAAGGCACCAGTCATTGGATTTGGGGTTGAACCTAACCTAGTATGACCTTATCTTAATTTAATTGCATCTGCAAAGACTGTTCCCAAATAAGGTCACTTTTACAGGTTCTGGATAGACATAAGTGTTAGGGGGCATACTACTCAACCCAGTACAGTAGGCATCATCTTACCATGAAAGCCTTTATGTCTCATGCTGAGGAGTCTGGTTTTATTCCATCATAGGCAAAGGGAAGTCATTAAAGAATTTTAGCAGAGGGACGCCTGGGTGGCTAAGTTGGTTGGGCGGCTGCCTTTGGCTCAGGTCATGATCCCAGCATCCTGGGATTGAGTCCCGTATCGGGCTCCTTGCTCGGCGGGGAGCCTGCTTCTCCCTCTGTGTCTGCCTGTGCTCGCTCATTCTCCCTCTCTCTCTGACAAATAAATAAATAAAATCTTAAAAAAAAAAAGAATTTTAGCAGAAGATTAGCATGACTTCCATGCCTGTATAGAAAACAGATTGGAGAGAGGAGTAAAACTAGAAGCAAGGAAATTCCTAAGAAGGTTATTGCAGTAGTGCAGTGGGGAGATAATGAGGAGCCAGGTTAATATTGTAACACTGGTAGGGCAGCAGATGAGGAGACCAGTTACTAGGGTCTATAATAGTATTATAGAAATATAAGAGATTAATTTAGGAAAGTGGCTGTGGGAATAAAGAAACCGGTAATATAAACTAGAACTGTAGTAGAGCTAAAACAGAGAATGTGGGCCTCAAAATTGTTCAAACACCAACATGTTTATGAAACCACTTATTTCCCTCATAAAGGATAAGTCTTTCCTGGGTGTTCACAGTTAAGGTCTTCTATCCCTGTGTAATAATTTACTCTATTCTGCTTTAGATTTTGGATAGATATTTATGTGTTTGTCTTCTACTAGGATTATAAGTTCCTTGAAAGAAAGAACTGTATCTTTTTAATACTTTATGTGCTTCACATAGTCAAGTATTCAATAAATGTTTATTTTATTAAGATATGATGCAGTTGATTAGAATCATAAAACTTTATTACAGAAAGATTATTAGAGATTAACTTAGTCCAACACCCACATTTTATAGTTGAGAAAACTAAAACTGTTAAAAGTTAAGTGATTGTTTAGAATCTCTAAACTAGTACTCTAGTTTTTTTCCCCTGATAAATTATCAAATAAGTCAAAAGCTAAGAAAACTAAACTAACTCCAGACTTTATCATCTTAAAACCTACTACCTTTTTTTGGCCTTGTTTCAGATAAAGACGGGATAAACTTTAAGAAAACTGTGTCCAGTATGATTTCTTCATTATAAGCATTCATCTCATTTTGTATATCTACCCCATGTTCTTTCTTTGTCAGACAACACTGTATGTTTGGTTTCTTTTTTGTGTAGTGGATAGACCAGACAGGTGCAGCTTCACAGAAGAAGGCTTTCCATTCAGCAGGATTGGAACTAGAATTCAACTCTTACCGGCACCAGCTGCGAATCCAGGACCAAGATTTTCAGGAAGGCTTTGATGGTGGCTGGTGCCTCTCTATGCATCAGCCCTGGGCCTCTCTGCTTGTCAGAGGGATCAAAAGGTAAGGATGGAAATGAATCTTGGCAGTGGAAGATTTTATAGTGACATAAACTTGATTTAGAATTATGAATTAGGGAGGTACCTGGGTGGCTCAGTTGGTCAAGCATCTGACTCTTGATTTTGGTTCAGGTCATGATCTCAGGGTTATGAGGTGGAGCCTCGAGTTGGGCTCTGTCCTGGACATGGAGCCTGCTTAAGGTTCTCTATCACTCTCCCCCTGACCCCCCGCCCAACCTCTCTGTCTCTCTCTTAAAAAAAAAATTGTGGATTAGAATTCATTTTCCCCAATTTAGTGATTATTTATAATACTCTTCACATAGAACTTTCAGCAATATATTCATGTTATTGATTTGGTAGTAGTGTTTTTACTGAATAGCTTAAAAAAACTGAGGTTAGAAAAACTAAGAATCCTGGGGGAGCCTGGGTGGTTCACTGGGTTAAAGCCTCTGTCTTTGGCTCAGGTCATGATCCCAGGGTCCTGAGATCCAGCCCCGAATCGGGCTCTCTGCTCGGCGGGGAGCCTGCTTCCCCCTTCTCTCTCTGCCTGCCTCTCTACCTACTTGTGATCTCGATCTGTCAAATAAATAAATAAAATCTTTAAAAAAAAATGAAAAACTAAGAATCCTAGTCCTAACAAAGAATAGAATACCTACCATTTTTTCATCTTTGGAAGAAAGTCTTCTTTTTTTTTTTTAAGATTTATTTATTTAAATGACAGAGAGAGAGATCACAAGTAGACAGAGAGGCAGGCAGAGAGAGAGGGAGAAGCTGGCTCCCCGCTGAGCAGAGAGCCCAATGCTGGGCTTGATCCCAGGACCCTGGGATCATGACCCGAGCCGAAGGCAGAGGCTTAACCCACTGAGCCACCCAGTCGCCCCTCTTTTTTAAAAAAATTTTATTTTTATTTTTATTTTTTAAAGATTTTATTTATTTATTTGACAGGCAGAGATCACAAGTAAACAGAGAGGCAGTTAGAGAAAGAAGGGGAAAGCAGGCTCCCCACTGAGCAGAGAGCCCAATGCTGGGCTTGATCCCAGGACACTAGGATTATGACCTGAGCCGAAGGCAGAGGCTCAACCTACTGAGCCACCCAGGCGCCCCAGAAAGTCTTTTTTTTTTTTTAAGATTTTATTTATGTGTTGAAGAGAGAGAGCACAATCGAGGAGTGGCAGGTAGAGGGAGAAGCAGGCTCCCTGCTGAGCAAGGAGCCAGATGCGGGACTTGATCCCAGGATCCTGGGATCGTGACCCAGGTTGACCAAGTCAAAGGCACATGCTTAACAACTAAGCCTCCCAGGCATCCCTGGAAGAAAGTCTTCTGACAAGACTTGGCTTTGTAATATAGCACTCAGCAACATTAATACTTTGATCCTATTTGAAATTCAAAGTTTTTATACCTATTAATTAATTTTCTTAATACATCAACCCAACTGTGGTTTTGTTTTTCTATCATATATCTATCTACTAAGCTGAGTAACCATATTGAGAAACCACAAATTCCTTTTCTACAGAAAGTATGGGATTTGTAAGAGTTAAGTAGAATTATTACAAAATTGAGTCATTGTACCTAATAATGGTCTGAACTCACTGTTCTATGGTTTCATGTTTCTTCTTAATTTAATTTTTTTTTTAATTTTTATTTTTTTATAAACAAATTTTTATCCCCAGGGGTACATGTCTGTGAATCGCCAGGTTTACACACTTCACAGCACTAACCATAGCACATACCGCCCCCCCAATGTCCACCCACCTTTCCCGACCCCCTCCCCCCAGCAACCCTCAGTTTGTTTTGTGAGATTAAGAGTCACTTATGGTTTGTCTCCCTCCCAATCCCATCTTGTTTCTTTTCTTCTTTTTCTGCCCCCCTAGTCCCCCATGTTGCCTCTCCACTTCCTCATATCAGGGATATCATATGATAGTTGTCTTTCTCTGATTGACTT
>PISX010010278.1:0-21738 GCA_004024625.1 Mellivora capensis
AAACCATATGATAATTGACTCTCTCTGCTTGACTTATTTCACTCAGCATAATCTCTTCCAGTCCCGTCCATGTTGCTACAAAAGTCGGGTATTCATCCTTTCTGATGGAGGCATAATACTCCATAGTGTATATGGACCACATCTTCTTTATCCATTCATCTGTTGAAGGGCATCTTGGTTCTTTCCACAGTTTGGCAACTGTGGCCATTGCTGCTATAAACATTGGGGTACAGATGGCCCTTCTTTTCACCACATCTGTATCTTTGGAGTAAATACCCAGCAGCGCAATTGCAGGGTCATAGGGAAGCTCTTATTTTTAACTTCTTGAGGAACCTCCACACTGTTCTCCAGAGTGGCTGCACCAACTTGCATTCCCACCAACAGTGTAAGAGGGTTCCCCTTACACTGGGTTCCCCCTCCACATCCTCTCCAACACACGTTGTTTCCTGTCTTGCTGAAATGAACTTTTGGGACTTCATCAAGATAAAAAGCTTCTGCACAGCAAAGGAGACAGTCAACAAAACAAAGAGGCAACCCACGGAATGGGAGAAGATATTTGCAAATGACAGTACAGACAAAAGGTTGATATCCAGGATCTATAAAGAACTTCTCAAACTCAACACATGCAAAACAGATAATCATATCAAAAAAATGGCAGAAGATATGAACAGACACTTCTCCAATGAAGACATACAAATGGCTATCAGACACATGAAAAAATGTTCATCATCACTAGCCATCAGGGAGATTCAAATTAAAACCACATTGAGATATCACCTCACACCAGTTAGAATGGCCAAAATCATGCAGACCATTTTTAAGAAAGAATTGCATTCAGTGTGCTATAGCATGTTCAGTTTACACACACACTGTCTACCATACTTATATGTTAAGTCAGAAGGAAGGGAACTACAGATGTGGATTTCTTCCATCCCAAATGTCATGGTAGCAAAGGCCTTCATTCTGGCTAAGTCTCAATCCCCTCTGTGCTTCATATCTCACTATGTCAAGATTTTCAAATTCCTCTTGAGGTCCTTCACATGTTTGCTGCTTACTAGAGTGCTGATGCATTTTATTCCTTGTCATTCTATGTTGTGAATATTTAAAATCATTCAATAAGAAATGTACTCTATAGTTTTAAAGTAAATAAAAAATGTGATAGCTGGACTCTTTGCATAGAGCCCAGATTTTAGATGCTGCAAGATGTAAATTGTTATATTTAAATGGTATACTTCAAAACTTCCCATTCAGAGTTATCATCCACAAATACAACAGAGTGGTTCAAGTAGGCATGGTAAAGGTGATGTTAACAGATGATTAAGGAAAAAAGTGCACTTGAGGGGAATGGATGACTGTGTTCACTAAATTGTGTCGGAAGAATATTCGAGGAGGATTATATATGAGGAGGAATTGCAATCAGGAGCCAATAAACAAGAACAACAGAAGAGAACACTCTGGGTGTGAACACTAGCAACAGAGAGGCTGTTGGTCTGGTTTCTGTACTGTAAAGTGACTCTTCTTTCCTCTTGTCCATGTTCTACTCTTTGGAAGGAAGCCACTACGCACAGCCCAGATTTCAGGAGTGGGTAGGTGTGTCTCGCCTCTCAGGGGGCTGAATATCTGCGTTAATTATTTGGGATTCTCCTGCACAAGGAGATATGTCTATTCTCTCATTTATTTCTTCATTCAATCATTGATTTATATCATTATGGACTCGTGGATGTTTACTTTGGGTTAGAATCCAATACTACTGGATACATTTTGTTTCTCAAATTATTTCAGTTTTAAAACTTGGGAGCCATTTCAACTGACTCCTGTGTCTCTTTGACATACACCTGCCAATGTGGTATTTTGGGGCACTTCCTTTCTTTCTGGCATAACAAGGCAGGCACCCCAGGATAATCTCATACCCTGACCAGCCCTAGAATGAGGCAATCATGCATTTCTCTAATGAACCTTGGTTTCTTTTATTGGAGAATGATATTAGAAATCAAGATACAGGTGCAAAGTGTGCTCATTGCCACTGCTTTCTAAGCCCCTTCAGCTGAAAAAACAAGATGATATGTGTGTATGCTAATATGTGAATGTATGCTATATATATACATATATACACATGTATATATGTATATATATATACACATATACACCTAAACATACTTTTATTTTAAAAGATTTTATTTATTTATTTGTCAGAGACAGAGGGAGAGAGAGAGCAAGCAAGCACAGGCAGACAGAGTGGCAGGCAGAGGGAGAAGCAGGCTCCCTGCCAAGCAAGGAGCCCGATGTGGGACTCAATCCCAGGATGCTGGGATCATGACCTGAGCCAAAGGCAGCCGCTTAACCAACTGAGCCACTGAGGCATCCCACCTAAACATACTTCTCTCCTTGCTCACCTAAGTTTCCTACTCCAACAGTAAGAAACCTGGCTCCACCATTTGCCACCCATTATTTACTTAATTATTCAATTCCCCAATGATTCGCTTTTAAGTTTAGAGCCAAACCCTATTGTTTCTCAAATTTTTATTATGTTTAAATAATATTAACATATGATTTAAGAAGCTAAATAGAGATATATCTCCTTCATTCTCTCAAATCCATATCACCAGCAATATATGGTTTGAAAACCAAGCAAGTTCTGCTCTGGAGTTTGCTGTTGTCTTCATTTAGTTATATAATCAGTGGGTCCAAAATCACAAATAGGTTGTGCTCTAAGTGTTTGCCTTCCAGTCAGTCATTTAGAACTTGTTGCTTTTCTTTTAATTGAAACAACTTTATATAATGGTAGGGTTTCTAGGTAAGCCACAAAGGCCTATTTAGCCCAGAAGATGGTTATAAGAGTATATATTTTCAGATAAAAAATAATAGAAAGTAATATTAGTAAGTAAAAGGGGAACACATTAAAACATTTAAGTAAGAAGTAGTGTTGTATTAATCTTAGACCTAGATACTTAGGCAAAGTTGAAAGAGGCTGAAAGTAGCAAGTATATTAGATGCAGAGAAACATCTGTAAAGTGGAGAAGCAGCATGGGGACTTCTGAAATTGCTGGAACGCACAGGGTGTGTTGTAGAGTGGATTTTAATGAGCCTGGACAGGCAAGCAGCGACTTAATTTTTGGAGGCTTTATATGCCATGCTAAGAAGATTGGCTTTATGTTTAGAAGAATGAGGAGCTAATGAACAACTGTGTGCAAAGGAATGGAATGATCTAATTTGTATCTTAAGAACATCACTCTGATGATAATCTTGAGGATGGAGAGGAGAAGGGTGGCAATGGAGGCAGGATAAATTAGGAAAATATTGAAATGATGAAAACCCTGTATGAAAGCTTCAAATAAGTCAAAAATCCAAGAGCCTTGAGGAACAGTGGTTAGACATGAGAGATGACAGACACTTGTACTAATGACTAGTTGCTGTTACTACAGGGAAGGAGGAATGAACCCTTATGGTTTCCCTTTCACTGATTTGAGAGATGAAGAAGTTGGAGTGGGCAACGGTTGGTGCCATTAATCAATAAAGAGAATATGGTTGGAAGAGTAGTTTGGAGGGAAATGGAACAAGTACTTTAAAAATATGATTTCCACCAGAAGTAATCTTACCTTTCAGTCATAACTCAAGTATTTTTGTGGTAATTACTAATGGCAGTGATTTCCTAAGATATCTGAAAGAAAATGGAAAGGAGAGAAGAGTATAGAGGTATTATGGAGAATTCATATGTATTTATAAGAAAAGATTATCAAAGATTTACCTTCATAACTATAAGCACTGCTAAAGAGAAGAAGTGAGGTAAAGATAGCAGGCACTGGATATCCTTGAAAGGGAATAAGAAGGTGGTACAGACACCCAATGAGTCAGCAGACCATATGCTCTAGGCAGGAGGTGGCACCTTCAGTACAAGTAGACCATAGTGGGATTTAGAAAGAGAATTGCCCAGGGGAAGAAATGTACAAGGGGTTGTTGCTTCATACAAAATCAAACTTGAGTCAGACGCATGTTGTTAGGATCGTAGAATGACACCATGGATCATTTTAGTTGTGATTTCTACTCATAAGGGTTTCCTAGGGATCTCCTTGTGTTATAATTTGATAAAATTAAAATCTTCCTCACCAGTTAGATAGTATGTCTATTATATGCTCTCTCCTGCAGTGTATTCGATTTGTGATTTAGACTTCATTATCATGTGTAATAATTATTTTTGTATCAATGATTCAATTGTCTAACCACTTAATCTCATCTTTGATCTATCTATTTTCCTACTTGGCAATCAAATATGTTTATGACATCTCCACACTCCCTCTCTATTTCATTCTCCTATTGCTTCCCACACCTGTGGGTATAGAGTGACTAGAACCAAGCAATAGAAAAACAAGTAATGTGCCAAGATCTCTGTAAATCTGCATCTCTAGAAGGACTAGTCATCACTTAGTACCTATTTTTCTGCCAAGAAACAAAATAAAACAAATGACATTATCAGCAACAAAATCAAACCATCAAGTTCAAACCACCAGTTGTTTCTTCATGTTTATGTTGATTGGTTCGAGACCAGAAGGTGACATAGAGCCTGAAAATAACTTTCATACTTTGTTTCTTCTCTGTGCAAAATGGATCCATAGGAAATTGAGGAATAGGGTAAGTTTTTATATACTTCTCCTATGTTAACTTTATTACTCTTATGAATATGATAAAAATAAATGAATGTGATTACAGAAAGACCAAAAAAAAAAAAAAAACCCAACTTAATGAGTGTTTTCAAGAAACTGTGATGGCATGAAGGCCTGAGAGAGCTCGACATGGGTGGGAATAGTGAGAAAAGTACTAAAGAGCAGGCACAGGTGAGACAGAATGGCAGAAAATGAGTCCAATAATGTGGGTTGAGATGGACTGTACGAGATCCTGAACATCAAATTAAGGAGTATAGTTTTTGCTCAAGCTCTAAGCACTTGGGAAATGATTTTATACATAATTATTTCACAAGGTCACTTTTTTGGGGGTAGGTAACTGTGTGAGTAATGTGGAAAATGAACTAATACTAAATATGGAGAAATGCGTGGGAAAGAGAAGAATTTAAAACAGGAAACAATGCAGCCAGAGCCAATGACCTATTTCTCTGAGGCTGGGACAAGCAGGAAGACTGAGGAGGTCAGACATTCCCAATAGCGCGAGAAACTGGCAGGGCCCTGTCCTGTCGGGTTAAACAGTGCACACACTTGGGTGTTGAAACTTTCATCAGATTGGTGGAATTAAACGTAGAGCAAAACGTTATTTGTTTTGAAAAATTGTAACTCTCTGACTAACTGTGGTATGTGAAGATTTAGAAATACTTCAGAGGCCCCTGAGTGGCTGCCAAAGAAGTAACTTTGCCACCCTTTCTTAAGTCAATGCAACTCTTTTGCTGTTGATTTTTATTTAATTTTACATACAGGACCTCTGATCAAGACTTTGATCAAAGAAATATTTCCATGGTTAAAAACAACTTTGAGGGGCGCCTGGGCAGCTCAGTTGGTTAAGCAACTGCCTTTGGCTCAGGTCATGATCCTAGGGTCCTGGGCTAGAGCCCTGTGTCAGGCTCCTTGGTCAGCAGAGAGCCTGCTTCTCCCTCTCCCTCTGCTTGCTGTTGTGCCTGCTTGTGCTCTCTCTCTCTCTGTCAAATAAATAAATTTAAAAATAAAAAGCATTGAAAGTCAATGGTGTGCAAGGCCCCTGTTTTCCAAAGCTGATTTTTTAAAAATTCCCTTTATATATAATTCCTAAAGCATTCTTGATCCTAAGATATTCATTTATTATTATCTAACGTAGCTTTTTGAAACACTTGTGAATTGTCTTCAATTTTCTCATCTTACCATGAAGATTTTTCCACGAACCACAACAAGTCTGTGGACAGCCATTGAAATGAGAGCTTTAGGATAAGCAAACCATATAGAATCCCCAATGTGATATTTACAGCATGTCCCAACAGTGAAGATCAGATGTTTGGAGTACACTTCCTTCAATGTCAAGATGTTTTCAGGAGCTTTTTTGAGAAATAGGGTTCTCAGGTTAAAATTGTGGCTTTGCCTTTCTCCTGGCAAAATTTTGGGATACATTAATTTATCTCTGTGTCACTGCAGTTGTCCTACCTCCAAAATGTGGGTAATAATAGTATCTCCTACTTAGAGTGAGAGCTAGAACTGAGTATTGGGAGCAGTACATCTTCTGGGTAGGAGCTATGCTATTGTTTGCTATTATTATGGGCATTAATATAAGCCTTGGGTCTTATTAGGAAATAGAGCCAGTTTTTGGACTTTCTTTATCAGCATCTGCTCAGACTAGTATGCCATCTGGCAAGTTGTTTATTTGCTTATTGCTTGTCTCTCCCTACTGTAATGTATGCTCCCCAAGAGTAGAGTTTCATCTGTTTTGTTTGTTGCAGTATTTCCAGCATTTAAAAGAGTGCCTGGAAAATAATACTCAGTAAACATTTGTTGAATGAATGAATGAATGAGTGAATGAGTGAATTCTTATTCTAGTGCACTGAAGCTAATTCAAGTATCCTTTCAATGTGCTGTGTATTGATATTCCTGGAAATTGAATATAAACTACAAAGTCTGGGAAAGCAAGGAGACAGGTCTTTTTGTTGTTGTTGTTGTTGTTTTAAATTTATTATTATTTTCTCAGGAGTATGGGGACAGTGGGAGAGAGTACCTCAGGCAGACTCCCTGCTGAGTATGGAGCCCAAAGCTGGCTCGATCTCAAAACCATCAGATCGTGACCTGACCTGAAATCAAGTGTTAGACACCTAACCAGCTGAGCCACCCGGCACTCAGGGGACAGGCTTTTAAAAGAGGAGACCAGGCAATTGCCTAGATGAATGGAAATTTGAGGCCAAAATCTAGAGGGTTTTTGAAAAGCATGGCTGTGTACAATATGGTAGAATCTCCCTTTCCTAGTTCTTCAAGACACTTGGTTAAAACTTAAATTATTTTTTTAAAACACTTTATTTAATTCAATTAGCCAACAAATAGTATATCATTAGTTTCAGATGTAGTGTTCAATAATTTATCAGTTGGTTATAACACTCAGTGCTCATCACATCACATGTCCTCCTTAATGTCCATTATCCAGTTATCCCACCACTCCAGCCACCTCCCCTCCAGCAACCCTGTTTGTTTCCTATAGTTAAGAGTCTCTCATGGTAGGGAACCTGGGTGGCGCAGTGTGTTAAAAACTCTGCTTTCGGCTCAGGTCATGATCTCAGGGTCCTGGGATCAAGCCCCACATCGAGGTCTCTGCTGGGCGGGGAGCCTGCTTCCCTTCCTCTCTCTCTCTGCCTGCCTCTCTGCCTACTTGTGATCTCTGTCAAATAAATAAAAAAAACATCTTAAAAAAAAAAAGAGTCTCTCATGGTTTTTCTCCCTCTCTGATGACTTAAATTATTTTAAAAGATTTTGGAAATCCTGTGGCATAGTATCTTTGGAGACATGCCCTTGCAGTGCAAGTCATCATGTAACAGTAACATACCTGCTTTTTAATTTTTTTTTCTCTGCTGTAGTGTATGATGGGTTTACACTCAAATTCTACTTTTAAGTATTCTGTACCATCACTAAATTAAATATTTAGAAACAGTAACTTTGGATAGGAAGACAGAAGGTCTGTGAGCTTTTAGCCACTTCATAATTTTCTAAGGTTTTGAAAATTTTAGCAAAATTGCTATCCTAAATTTTCTTAAGAACTGGTCAATTTTTGGAATTAAGTATTTAGGATCAAAAGGATTGTAAATGTCATGAAATAGTTTAAAAAACAATTTCACTTGCATGTTTTCATGTGTCAAAAGTCATAAAATAAATGCATAACCATCATCTTTGCACATTTAGTGAATATGAAAGAGCTGCTATGAAAATAGGGAAAAATTACAATAATACTACCATTTCATTTTACATAAACACCCTGTGTCATATTATATTTCAAATTTTTCTGGAATTGAGTTCATTTGGCAGAAGACAGTTAAATAAAATAAATTAATCAGGAAGAGTTAGCATCTGATGAAAGAATTAAATCACTCAGATTTAAAGACATTAACTCAAGCATAGCAAAAATTAAGTGTGAGATAATATTATTTATGATGAATTTCATGTAAGATGACTCAATGAGGCAAAACTGATTTTATGAAGAAACTATAATAGCATAGAAAAATACTTGTTATAATATTAAGTGAATAAATCAGCTTATACATATATTATGTAATCAAAACTGAAAAATCTGCTGAGGAAGAAAGCCTAGAATAAACACATCTAATATTATATTGACAGTGAAAGCTTTTGAAAGAGAGCCAGATCACTGTTTCCTTATAATTTTTTTATCTTCATTGCTCAGAATAAATCCTAATTCATTTCCTAATAAGAATAAGATAAGTAAATGAATTTTTTAAGTGAATAAAAAAGAGCCTTGCTCTTATAATGCCATTGCTTTTCTCAAAACCTTCCATGAGACCTTATATTTCTATTTATACATTACAGAGATGTTCCAGCATGTATGTGAATTTCCATATGTTTGAAAGGAGCAGTTGCTTGTTGCTGGTTGCTTTATTAGCACTTTTTTGGGGAAGCTGGATGGTAAGCTTTGTATGAATAGTTGGGAGGTGACAGCAATTCCACATTATCTTTAGTGCAGGAAGGAATAACTCTTTTTGGATCACTGACCTTTTTCTTGTTCATTGAATTATGCAGGCCAAGTAGCTAATACAAAGGTAACATTTCATTTTACTAGTTCTGAATTTAATCAACTGTTCTTTTCTTCTTCTTAACTTTTTTTTTTTCTGTTGTTGTCAAAAGTCAGCCTAGCTTCATCCTGAGTTGCCAAACACTAATCTGATCTTTAAGGATTTGGTAAGGTTAGCAATCTGGCTCAAATTTTTTGAACTTCAACATTCTTAGGAGGGAAAGGTGATTCAAACAATTTGTAGACTAGGGAATAAACAAATTTATACAAAGAAGCTAGTGTATTTTTGTCATACCTTCTTCCTAATGGTAATAAAAACATTTAGAAAAACTAGGGGCGCCTGGGTGGCTCAGTGGGTTAAGCCTCTGCCTTCAGCTCAGGTCATGATCTCAGGGTCCTGGGATCGAGTCCCACATCGGGCTCTCTGATAGGCAGGGAGCCTGCTTCCTCCTCTCTCTCTCTCTCTGTCTGCCTGTCTCTCTGCCTACTTGTGATCTCTCTCTGTCAAATAAATAAAATCTTAAAAAAAAAAAAAGAAAAACTAAAAGCAATGTTTCCTGTGTTTTGAAAGCATTGGAATTAAATGTCAGATTTCATAGTGCAACCATGTGTAAAGAACATCAAAACCCTAAAT
Organism: Mellivora capensis; assembly: GCA_004024625.1. NCBI lineage: Eukaryota > Metazoa > Chordata > Mammalia > Carnivora > Mustelidae > Mellivora > Mellivora capensis. The sequence continues at coordinate 9,326 of PISX010010278.1, forward strand.
ATTTATAAATTAGCATTTTGTAAGTAATTCAGGCATTCCTTATGCTGTGCTATTTCCTTTTAGGAAAATCATGGGGCCTTTATAACAATACCAACAATTAAATACAACAAAGAAAATTATCTTCATTTTCACTCTAGAAGTTTAAGAAGTTATTATTTTATGACTAGAATAATCCCTTCACAAATTTCTATAAACTCTGAGAAGTACTCTATGGCTTATTATAAACAAAACAGTTATACAAGCCCCAGTGGTTGGTTTTCTGATTAAAAATAAGAATTGTTGGGGCACCTCGGTGGCTCAGTTGGTTAACCGGCCAGATCTTGATTTTGGCTCAGGTCATGATCTCAGCGTCATGATCTCACAGTTGTAAGACTGAGCCCTGCACAGGGCTCTGTGGTAAGTGGGAGTCTGAGATTCTCTCTTTCCCTCTGCCTCTGCCCCTCCCTGCATGGCGCTCATGCTCTCTCAAGCTTTCTCTCTCAAATAAATAAATAAACCTTTTTAAAACAATTTAATAATCAATTGACTTTGAGTTAATGAAAAAGAAGATTATACAGTTGTGCCTCAAATAACCACATGTGCCATTTCAAAAAAGAGAGTTCCTCTCCTAGTGGTGGCAGAAGAGGGAGTCAGAAAACTTACCCACTGCTGAGACAGGTGGGACCATAAGCTAGAGGCCTGAGAGCAGCTCCTAGATAGCAGGTAGCAACCCCAAGGAACTGAATGCTGTCAACAACTTAATGAGCAATTTAAATGAGCCTGGAAGCAGCTTCTCTCTCTGAGCCTCTCGGTAAGAGTCTAGCCAGGATGACACTTTGTGGAGGCCCTGAGCAGAGTACCCAGTAGAGAGCTCACCCTGATTTCTCATCTACAAACTTAAGAGATAATTAGATGTTGCTTTATGTCACTAAACTTGTGTTAACCTGTTAAGACACCATAGGAAGGTAATACAGACATTTAAATTATTTAAACCAGGATGGGACCTTAAACAAACACGTGATTCTCTCCTCCGTCTAAAAGCTAAGGAAAGACTGGTAGGTGGGGCACCGGGTAGTGCAGTTGGTTAAGTGTCCAACTTGGGCTCAGGTCACAATCTAAGGTCCTAGGATAGAGTCCATCATCAAGCTCCCTGCTCAGCAGGGAATCTGCCTGTCCTCTCCCTCTGCCCCTCCAGTTTAACATAAAAGACTATTTGAGAGAAAGAATGAGTATGGGGGAATGTGGTGGGAGAGGGAGAGAGAATCTCAAGCAGACTCCGTGTTAAGCTCAAAGCCCCATGCAGAGCTGGATCCCACAACTCTAAGATCATGACCTGAGATGAAACCCCAAGAGTTGCAGGCTTAATTGACTGCACCACTGAGGCACTCCAAGAAATAAAATCTTTAAAAAAAAAAAGAAGAGAAGAGAAAAAAAAGAAAAGTAAAAAGAAAGACTGGTAGGAGGGAGGTGACCTCTGATTAGGACAGTTAACAGAGCATTGTAAAGTGGGGGGGAAAAGTTAATATTTAACCACTGATATGAAAAATACTGTTTTAAAATAATATATGTAAAACCAAGTTTTTGGAAGAAGGAAAGGAATTGAAGATTTACTAAGATTCTTTAGTATCACTTAACACATCAATGGCTAGGTCTTTTTTTTTATTATTATTAAGATTTTATCTATTTATCTGACAGAAAGATAGAGAGCACAAGTAGGCAGAGTGGCAGGCAAAGGGAGAGGGAGAAGCAGGCTCTCCACCAAGAAGGGAGCCCGATGCGGGACTCGATCCCACATTGGGATCATGACCTGAGCTGAAGTCAGCCATCCAACTGACTGAGCCACCCAGGTGTCCCAATGGCTAGGTCTTATGTTGAACTTTTCCACATAGAGTCTGTTCCTAAAATTGGAATCAGAAAGAAGGAGGAGCCTATATAGAGAAAGTAAGAGAATAGCCAGGGTTTTATGATCCCTGAGGATTATGGGAGAATGAAATAGAAGTGGGAGATAAACATTAGGATTCTCATTTTCTTTCTCATTTTCGAGACTTCACTTCAAGGATTCTTTATGTCTAGCTCTTTATTTCATGCTATTAGATGACAGACCCTCATGAGTTGTGGCCAAATCATATGTGAACCTGTAAGTGTGAAATGTTAAAGCAAAAAGCCCTGATATTTAGTACTCTTGACCCATTCTTGATTCCCACATGGTAGAATGGGATCCTAGATCCTTGGAGAGGCTGGCTGAAGATTGTGGCTTAGACACCTACCAGAAAGATTGCCAGGGCAGAGCCAGGTACCCCAGCAGTGAGGCTGTGGGATGGATTCCCTACAGAAGGTCATAGAGTCATGCCCATGGGAGCATCCACATCATCCATTGAGTCTGCTCAAGGAAGCTCCCAGAAGATCACTGACTTCAGTCACAATGGTTGTATACTGCACAAGGAGACCACATCCAAGGGGATCCATTCACATGGTAAATCTGTACATTTACTATGATGATTTTCTGACAGAACGGAAATCAAGTGTCTTAAGGAAGAGATACTTTTATGAACACATATAAAGTCATCATAATTTGTTTCCAAACAAAATTTGGAAAGGAACATAGCATACTTTTTTCAAAAATATCTGAAAATAATTCACAATAATTATTGAATCAAATCTTACAATTCCCATGATGTATTCAAGGAGTTTATACTTCTACAAGAGATATTCTAATAAATATCAAGATTTGGTAACATTGAAAATATTGGCTACATATTTGTTAAATGAAAAGAATATCTTATATACCTATGTACATAATACCATACTAATATTCTTTTTAAATACTAGAAAGGTAAACAACCAAATAATATCAGTTCTAACTGGCTGGAACCATTACAGATGATTTATAGTCTTTCCATTTCTCTGAGTTTTACAAATCTTCTATTAATTCATAATAAAAAATTATAAATAGAAGATATATATATATATATATATATATAGAGAGAGAGAGAGAGAGAGAGAAATAATGATAAAATTTCTTGTACTATCATCCCAAGATCAGAGAAAGGGAAGAATGAGGAAGAATGTAGGTTCAAGTGACCACTTTTAGATTTTCCAGAGATTCCTTGATCAGGCCTCCATTCTGAAAATATCCATGCTGCTCTTCATTAAACTATTCCAGGTTTTCTCCAATGGTTAATGTTAGCTCTTCTTTGATTTCTCCCCACAAAAGAGCCAACTATAGATTATTTTTAGATATCACTAGGTATCACTCATCAAATGACCACTAGAGACATCTGACTACAGTTATGTCCGTGTTCTAAAAACATCAGGTTAGAGGTCAAACCACATTCTTGATGGTCTTTCTTGCATAGCCTTTCTAAGCCTGCATATACTGTGGCTCTTGAGTGAAACAACAGGAGCTACAGCTCAGACTATTCCCTGAGAGCTTAGTTTTGGGAGAATTTTCAGTTTTCTGTGTCCCTAATGGAGGGACACTAACGCAAAAAGGCCATGATGAATCCAGTGTTTAGTGCTCTTATTTACAAGCAATTCAGGTGGAGGTTGACTCACTTTTGACATGGTCAAAGTCATGTTTCCTTTGAAATTACTGGGTGCAATGATTGGGTACCCTAGAGATACAGTAAAACCTAGGGAACTTAAAACTGACTCAGAATCTCTGAAGGCAGGACCTACACATCAGTATTTTATAAAAGTTCCCCAGGATATTTTAAGATACACTTAAAGTTGGAAACCAATAATTTAATGGGAGCTCAGCTCACGTGTATATACAGAGAGAGCAGTCTTAATTCTTGTTGTATGAACCAATGTTAAAAGATTTCTTCTCTCTCCTCCCCAGGTTTCCTTTAGTCATACCCATATCAACTTTCCTTCTTCCTACAGAGATAACCTCCTTTATCTCATGCCATTCCTATTTTCTATTTCCTATAGTTGCAAAAATAACATTTTCAACATTTCATTAATAGTCAATCAAATTCTAAAGCTCCACATCATTTTGTTGTTGTTTATCAAGAATACTGAAAGTAGTATTAAAATAATTCCTTGCAATTGATGTAATTCCGTTTAGCAGATTAGCTGTGGACTTCCTACTCCCTTTGTCTGATCTCTGCCTCTTTTGTTATTCTAATAAAGCTCAGCAGTAGCTATTGTTATAATTCAGTATTTATGCTGTATACACATCCTTGGATGCAGAATGCTCTTTGCCTATTTGACAATGGTGTTTAAACTGTATGCTCCCATATCAAGTATCATTATATGCAAAAGAGCGTAACTCTTTTTGTCTCTTGTTGACAAACAGTTCAGACAATGACTCTGAACTAAATCTCCACATTTTCAAAGGAACAAACAAAGCTTTGATCCATCCCTGGTGATAATTTATTTTCATTCCACATCTCATTTGTTTGTCATTAGAATCCATCCTCTCATGATACAGAGAGCTTTTCTGTTCCTTTTTTATGAATGGTAAGGTTTTTGGTATGTTCTTACTCTCTAGGCTACAAACGAATTTTGTTTGACAAAGTAATAAAAAATGTGTTCTCATAATGAAATTTAAGCATGAAAAGGGAGACTAATGATTCTTTACAAAGCTAGACTGTTGATGTTTACTATATTGCTATCAGGGAGCATCCAGAAATGTTAGGTTTTTTAAGCAACACAAAGACATATGGACATAGTTGTTTTATTTATGTGGTTGGAGTCCAGTTCAGGAAATTACATTTGAAAATTGTACACTTGAACATTCTAAGAACAATGTAATATAAATTCTACACGAATCAGGCTTTTAGCATATGCACTCTAAAATAGTGGCTGTTGTCATCAGGGTGTGCTTTGATTGCTCTATGAGGGAGCCAGAGCTGAAGGATACTTGGAAGGAATTATAAAATGTAGCAGTAAAGAAGAAAATGTCATACAAGTTTAACAGTCAAGCAGTTGAAGTCATGTAAGTAACCACCTTAGAGGAAAAGCATGGGGGAAAAAATTACATTACCTAGAGCTTTTTGAAAAAAGATTTTGAATAATAGTCCCAAAGAAAGGAATGACTTAAGTTTCTTCAAGTTAAGGTATTATCACTATAATTTCAAAAATTGATTTACTTGGAAATGAGACAATTTTTTTTAAAGATTTTATTCATTTGAGAGAGACAGAGAGAGAAAGTGAGCAGGAGGGAAAAGATGAAGTAGACTCCACCCTGAGCTCAGAGCCCCACAAGGGGCTGAATCCACGACTGCAGGATTATGACCTGAGACGAAACCAAGAGTCAGATGCTGAACCAAAGGAACCACCCAGGTGCCCTATTTCTTTTTTAGGTCTAACTATTTAGTAAGTATTCCACTTTGTCCAACTCTGTTCTTGTCTGGGTCCACTTTTCTTTGAGGGGAGTAAATGGACCTGATGGAATGAATTCCCCAAGATGCAGAATAAGGTTGGGGGTAGAAGAAATGAGAAATAATTAAAGATCCAGATACTGATCGTGATGAGGGCAAAAACAGATTGGCATCTACGGTGAGTCAGAAATGAATACTAGAGGACGTACAGCAAGTAATAGGGAATCTTGGGGCAGGGGGCAGACAAAATAGAATCTGATATGGAAGATAACAATAGGGAAGAAAGCAAGCTACAGAACAGAGCAAGGTGAAAGACGGACTCTGTTTATGTATTAAGATTCCTGGAATCTTCTCTTATTGGATACATGGTTCTCCAGCTTATTAGGTAGAAGGAAATGTTCAGCATTTGTGTAAGCAGTGAGCATTAAGCACTTTGGGAAGGTGTTCCATTTTACTTCCTTGGATGAAAAGCTACACACAGCAAAAGCAAGAAAACAAACTGACAATTACTTGTTTTGAGGGGCAGGAAGGAAGTTCCAGAATTACTAAAAAGAAGGGGAAGCAAAAATCATCAGTAGTGACTAGCTCCATTTTGCTCTAAAGAGGTTTGGAGGTAAGAGAAGGAATAAATTGATTGAGGGTGTTAGAAAGTAATTACTGTTGCAGTAGGACTAGTAAAGGCAGAAGGAATTAAACAATTAGGCAGTCCGTCTTGGCTCTGTCGCTTTGAATATTGCATTAATGTATTTTATGACTATCAGAGCCTTTAGGTTTGCCAGAACTTGCATATGCCCTGCCACATTTTATAAATGGAGGACCCAGCCAAAGAAATAAATTATTGGAAATTATATTACCAGTTACATGGGAATATTTGAGGCACAGGATGCATCATTTTGAAGGAATACATAGGTTTATTGGTTCCTATTAGAAGAAAGTGTATGCTCCCATAATGATATGGTTTACATCTGAATTTACTTCTACTTCCACTCTGTTAATCTTGGCAAGTAGGCAATCAGTTTGTCAATGAGGAAGAATCAATAGATCACCCATGGAACTCAGAACATTTTTCTATTGCCAGAAGCTATGTGGTCCCCACGCCCATAAAAATCCTGTAACTCTTCTGATTCTTGCCCCATGTGGAAGGCATGTCAATTCAAATCTTCCCATTAAAGGAGAATCTAACTTTTTAGTTTGAATTTTGTGTTTCTTCCTTTTCTGTATCAGTAATTTTCCTAAACCAAAGAAGTAAGGATAACTACCTTCTACACATGAACTAACCATGAAGGAGTTTCTGTTATGTGTTATATACTGAAAGCCCCGTGAGCAATGGGGAATCATCAGGTCACCTCTCTGCCCTTCATGTCCTCTTTGCTGTGGCTTGGCATTTCAGGCAAGCAATTCTCTCCTCTAGGCCATGGACTGCTGCCAAGGAGAGTCCATGGGGAGAAAACATATGGTGAGGGGGGTATCTTGAATTTTTAAATAAAAAATAAATTTCTATTTTGAAAAGTTGGTGTTTATTTTGAAATGACATCCTTTCTATACTTTATTTGAAAAACAATCCTTCATAAAATGACAGAACTATTGGGTGCCCCCCCCTTTTTTTGCTGGTCAAACAAATACAAATATTGAATGACCTTGCATAGTGACACAAAAAAATCCAATTTCCAATATTTTTTGGAAACATGTTAGTCTACTAATCCATATACCAATAAAACACTACTGTAGACTATAGGACTTATAGAGATATTCAGACATTTCAAAGAACAGTAAAATATAAACATAAGAAATGATAATAAATGTAAATAAATACATATAAGTAAACATAAAATACTATAAACTTAAAGTACTCATCTTGACAGTCAAATGAAAACTGAATGAAGGCAAAGAGTGCCTCTGATAAATTTAAGACCATTTCAACATTAGGGTTAAGTTCAAGCAGACCATTTATGCATGCTTAAATAATCCCAAGAATATACATATATTCCCTGTCCTCAAAAGGCTCACCTTCTAGCCAGAGAGATGGACAGAAAATGGATAATTACAATAAAGTTCAAGTGAAATATTTAGAAACATTTCTTAAAAGTTTATAGGAATTTAGAAGAGGAAAATACTGCCTACTTGTATATGGGAAGCATCACAGAAAGCTTGAGTCATTTAGCTCCAGAGAGATGATTTGTAATGTAATAGTCAAGGATTTTTTTTTCCATTGACATTATCTATTGCTTTGTACCATTATGTGCATTTTGGCCACTAAGGAAGTCAAAGGGGAAAAAAGTGACTCAGAAGTCTGGTACAAATATAGAAGAAGGAGCCAAAGTTAGAGTCCCATTAGGAAGAATGAATGTGTCTCTATTAAACATTAACCATAAAAATAATAATGATACAACATAGTCAGTCATGTCCCAGGTCTGGGAACAGAACTGAGCTGGCATATCAGGGAAGGACAATCATAGTTTACAATGCATTTAAAAGTACTAATATTTGCAGCATGAAGTATTAGACTTCTCCATTAAGAAGAAATGACTGCTTTGTTTAAAAAAAAAAATAAGCTATTGCCAGACATACTTACCCTTACGTGAACCTCATGCAGACTTGAACCTATACAAATTTGAGCAGATAGTTTCCAAATAATCAGTAAGAACAAATTCTGCACATCATCATGCTAGAGGGGAGGCTACATGGTGAGGTAGAAAAGCGTGGACTTGGAAGTCAGACAAAGTTGTCCCTGCATTTAGCTTGCTAGTTACAGCACTTGGGTAAGCTATTTCTCTTTATGTTTCTCATTTGGAAAATATAGATAATAATACCCACTTCACAGCATTTTTGTGATCAAACAAGCCAGTGTATGTGTAACCCAGAACATTAAAATTGCAGTTTTCCCTGAGGTGCCAAGATCTGTGAGATATAGCATACCAAAATAAGATGCATGACTGAAGAATAAATTTGCAAGGCAGGTGACCAAGAATCAGTTTGAGAAGCCTCTCAGAACCCTCTGAGCCAAATGGAGATTAAAATAAAAAGAGTGCTGGCTTGGGATCCCTGGTGGATCTCTTGGTTAAGCATCTGCCTCCTGATTCCAACTCAGGTCATGATCTCGGGGTTGTGAGATCAAGCCCCACACTGGGCTCTGCACTCACCAGGGAGTCTGCTTGAGATTCTCTCCCTCTCCCTCTACCCCTCCCTGTCCCCCATGCTCATGTTCACACTGTCTGTCTGAAATAAATAAACAAATCTTAAGGAAAAAAAAGAATGCTGGCCGATAAAAACATAGTATGAGTCATATATATAATTTTAAATTTTCTAGTAGTCACATTAAAAATAGTAAAAATAGGGCACCTGGGTGTCTGAGTGGGTTAAACTTCTGCCTTGGGCTCAGGTCATGATCTCAGGATCCTGGGATTGAGGCCCACATCAGGCTCTCTGCTCAGCAGGGAGCCTGCTTCCCCCTCTCTCTGTCTGCCTGACTCTCTGCTTACTTGTGATCTCTCTCTGTCAAATAAATAAATAAAAATCTTTAAAAATAAATAAATAAAAATAAAAATAGTAAAAACAAAAAAGTGAAAGTAATTTTAATATATTTTAACTCTATTATAGTAAGATACTAGTATTTCAATATACAATGAAGATAAATATTATAAATGTGATATGTTGTATTTTTTTATACTATGTCTTTGGAATCTGGTGTGTATTCTATAGTTACACAGCACATCTCAGTGCAGAGCACAGTTCAAGTGTTTGATAACACCATGTGACTACGGCTGGAATATCAGACAACATAGGTGTAACACTTGATTCTCAAGTGTGATTCCTGGACTAGCAGCATTAGCATTGCCACAGAATGGTTAGAAGTGCAAATTCTCAGACCTCATCTCAGAACTACTGAATCAGAAAGTCTGGAGCTGGGGCCTAGACTTTTGTGTTTTAACAAGCTCTCTAGATGATTACGATGCCCACTAAAGTTGGAACACCACTAGTTTAGAAGAGCATACACTTCCCGAATGTTAATTTGGACACACCTCATTTGAGGATCTTGTTAAGTGTGCGATTTGATTCAGTGGGTCTCCTATGGAACCAGAGCGACTTCATCTCTAACAAGCTTCCAATAACATGACTTCTGTTGACCCAGATGACAGCCAGAAAGGTAAGGGACTGAACAGTGGTGTTCAACTCTGGTGCAAGCCCCAAGGTTGAGAACCACAGGTCTAGAAAGAGGGTAGGGAGAGATTTATAAGACAGGTTACTGGAGGGAGAGCTGCAAATCCCATCCTTTCCCTGAAGGCAGGTGAGCGTGTTACTTCTTTTACCTAAAGCCTATCAAGAGAGACTTTAAAGAACACATGAAGACTTTGGGATGCTCCACTTGGAGTTTAGAGGACACAGCAATCTGGCATCAGATTCCCATTCTAGACAGTAGAAGTAATGGCAATGAGTTACTCTGGTAGGAAAGCCAAGGTAGATTGTGTTGTGCTTGGGAATAAATTTTCTCTTAAGAAAAAGATGGTAGATGGATGCTTGTGTGTTTCCTGTGGTCCAGTGTGAACCCAGAGGAAAGAAGCCCAACCTCAAAACTTTTTAAGTCCTGCCCCAAAGGGGAAATATAAAAAATGCAAGAGGATTTCACAGCGGAGCCTGGTTTTCATGAAGTAGCCAAAACTGTAGGCTACTGAAGGGTGGCTAGTCCATGAGGAGACCCAGCCCAGCTCTGGGAGTTGCAACTGGAAGGCCCTGCAGGGCACCTCCAACAAGTCCATAATAGCACACATGAGAGAAAGAATCAGCTTGTATATCTTACTTTATTAATATAGGACATTTATTTCTGTATCTAAAAAATATGTATTATTATACATTTGTTTAGTATTTTTAATATTATTTACAGGCCCAGAGAGTTCAATGAAGAAAAAGCCTGAACCCTTTTCCTTCAGCCCCTGCAATGCATACTGGGAAGGGTCTATCATGGCAGTTAACCAGTGGGGACAAAAAACAGGAAGAAAGGACCATGTACCCACTCCCACTGCAGGAAGCCCTGGATGGGAGGGAAGACTATGTGATGTTAATCCTTTGTCTTTGAATTATTGTTAGACATTTGAACTCAGAATAGTCCCACAGTTGTGATTTAAAGTAAATTCAGGGCTTTATAATTTCTAAGAAATTCCAGAAAAGTCATACACTTGACAGTATTTTCTTACACGAACCAGAGAAGGGGCAATGAGGAATGAAATAATTGTGTCCACATCTTGATGACATTTTGTGAGTCTTGGTTGCTCAATATAAAGATTATGCATTGTGTAAAGTCCTATATGTACTATCTTCAGATTCCTTTTCCTCAAATAAGCAAATGCTAGATGAAAAAGCAAGCCAAAGCTTTGTGCAGTGGCAGTATCCTAGTCAATGAGGTTTATCCGAGGCGCGATTATTGCTGATCGAAAAAGGAAGCCGATGATGATTAAGTCAATTACAAACACAAGTCAGATCCTAGAAGTAACATTGAGCTTTATCATGGCATCATGAATAGTCAATAAAATACACATTTCTCCCAAGATCAAGAGAATAGGTCACTATAGCATGAAAGGCTCTGCAAATTATTTCCTTTGAAGTCGCCTGTTAATAGCACATCTATATTTTATAGCTTTGAGTCAATAACTACTTCCTTAAAAAAGAAAAAAAATGCCATTTCAGAGTGCTTTAGTAGAAAATATTGTCTGCTAGGAAATTAAATAGCACAATTAAAAAGGTTTGCAGGTCTTACAGATGAATGCTGGTTTTTGATCATAACACATCACCCTCCAGATTTAAAATGGAAAAAAAAAAAAGATACACAAGTAAATATACCAGGAATGACCTGTTTTCCCTGAACATATTTCTTGTGGCTTTTAATTGCTACTATTCCATGTCTTGCAAGCTCTGAAGCAAGCCAGTGTGGTGTCATCTATCATGTACCAAACTTTATTCACAAGGGTCCAAGGTCCCTCCCTAGAGAAGATAACTTTACTTTGCTAAAAGACATGATGGATTACAATATGTATAGAAAAATCCACCACACTATTTCAGTGAATACTTGAAACTGACACCATCTGAGAAACAAGTGCTCTGGGAGTACAGAATGGCAGAATGTTCTTCATGAGAAAAACTTTAAAATACTGATAACTGTTTCAATATTCAATCAATAATTTGCATTGATCTCTTGCTAGAGGATATTTATATGTCAGGCATTGTCTTTGGAAGGTATGAATATTTACCTTTTGGAAGTTATTAAGTAAGTCTAGTAAGATCATCTTATATCCCATAATAAGGCCTGGTTATCCTAGCAGTTTATAGAAATCAATCTACAAGTCTATCACTCATAACACTATATTTACTGAAATAATCTCCTATCCCCAACATATCTTCCCTTTTTGGTTTAAGATCAGGTATACTAGTAGTAAAGTGAATAACAGAAGACTCAGCAGTCTTCAAATATTATTGACATTATCAATCTTAACCAAATATTTTTAAAATTACAATAAACTCCAAAGATGATTAAATTTTGAAGTAAAAGCATACTCTTAGATTAGTATCTTGTTTTTCAGAAGGATGCTATATTTTCTGGTTGAATTTGTATTTATGAAAAACTGATAATGAACAGCAGATGTTTTTCTCATACTCTTCCATTAGCATTTCCTAAGTGCCTATGCTATGCCAGACAGGCACTATGCTGGAGTATAGGGGGGTGGGGAGGGAGGGGGTTGAAAAAAAAAGAGTGAAATGCAGCTTCCTTGACTCAAAAAGCCAACAACCTAGGAAGAGTCTGACAAGTAAATACATAATTCACAATGAGGTAAGTTAGGTATTGCTACCAAGAGATGAATAATGGGCTATTTTAATGCAGAGATTGGAACAATTAGCACTGCCTGGAGAAGGTAGAAATGGTTTTTAAAAAAAGCATTTTAAGCTGGAGAAAAAAGAGGCTGTCCAGGCAAATAAGAGCACATTTGTGGTGTAGAATGACTGAAAAATGGAGCAAAGACACACAATTCAAATTCCTTGTTTACTGAAGCTCCAGGCTTGGTGTTGTCACTCAGCACAGTGCTAGACATAGAGGAGCTTCTCAATAAATACTGAATGAGA
>PISX010010278.1:21838-54995 GCA_004024625.1 Mellivora capensis
AAAAAAAAAAAAAAAAAAAAAAAAAAAAAAAGAAACAAATGAAAATAAATAAATAAATAAAATAAACAAACAAAAAACCCATAAGAGAGTGAAAAGACTTTTATTTAATCACTCTCCAGGCCCCAGAGTATCCCTTTACTTTAATTAATGCTGAGGGGGTCCTCACAGAGTCAAACCACATGCTAAAAAAATAAAAAATAAAAAATAAAAAAAATTCTAATACAACAGAATTCTATTTAGAGCAGAATAAGGCCTCCCTGGGGGCCTGGGGGCTCAGCTGGTTATGCCTGGAACTCTTGATCTTGATTTTGTTTCAGGTCATGATCTCAAGATTGTGAGATCAAGCCTCATATTGGGCTCCACACTCAGCATGGAATTTGCTTGAGAGTCTCCCTCTGCCCCTCCTCTATTCATGCAAGTGCACATGTACTCTCTTTCTCAATGAATGAATGAATGAATGAATGAATGAAATCTTTTTTTTAATTTTTTAATGAAATCTTTTTAAAAAGCAGATTAAAAGGGTAAGTTTTTTAAGCATTTATCTTGAGTTTAATCCTAAAAATAGGTGTGAAAAAATATAGGTAGAGAATGCAAAGACAAAAATGAGAATAATTATTCTATTAAAGCCAAGAACACTATTCTTAACTTATGTCCCAGTAGCTATGCATTTTCTCTACATATCTCAAAAGGTTTAAAGAACAGTGATTTCAGAAGTTCAAGGCTATTGCTTCACTCTTCAGAAAATTATTACTTTGAAGAGCCAGAAGATTGAAGGGTGTAAGTCTGACTTTCATAGTACACCTTGCAAACTGTATGAGTGACAGAACGGTCACATCTCTATTAGAGCTTGGCATATTATATTAGAATTCATATCCGTATACTTCTTTTTTTTTTTTTAAAGATTTTATTTATTTATTTATTTATTTATTTATTTGTCAGAGACAGAGGGAGAGAGAGCAAGCGAGCACAGGCAGACAGAGTGGCAGGCAGAGGCAGAGGGAAAAGCAGGCTCCCTGCCGAGCAAGGAGCCCAATGTGGGACTCGATCCCAGGACGCTGGGATCATGACCTGAGCCGAAGGCAGCCGCTTAACCAACTGAGCCACCCAGGCGTCCCATATCCATATACTTCTTTATCATCAGGGCTATCTTACCAAGTTTAGTTTTCTCATCACCTGGATAAGTACCTGGCACACTGGAAATATCTAAGAATAGTTAATAAAGGGAAAATTGTCTAAATAATGAACTATCATATATTATGAGACGGTAACCTTCCAACTAACAATATATGACAGTTCAGTCTTTGAGGAGAAAGCCAAAATATCAAGACAAATACATGCTCTACTACAGTGACTGGCAAACTTCTGCTATTATGAGCTAGGTAGTAAACATTATAGGCTTTTAAAGCCAAACAGTAACCATTACAACTACTCGGCTCTGCCACTAGAGTGCGACAAGAGCCACAAGCAATGGGTAAAGAAATAGATGGATCTGTGTTTCAATAAAACTTTATTTACAAAAACAGGCAATAGGAAGGATTCCCACTCCAAATCATCTGGTCATTTTTTAAAAAGATATGGGTAAGAAATAAAGCTTTAAAATATTTATCTTTGTGTCACTAAAATCTGTTCTGATTTTGAAAGAACAAAACATTCCCATTTAGATCTATAAAATCACAGAAGAAAATTTCAGAAAAACTGGTTTGATTAGTATGAGATGTTTGGAGCATAAACTTTTTATTCTCCTGCTTCTTTGATGTAGAGGCATACATAAGAAAAGCATGATGCAACATAGCACTGAAATATGTTGCTTCAATGTCTGTTTTCACTGAAAACAAACACAGGCTCTGCACCATGAATTGCTACATTGTGGAAGAAAGCTGGAAGAAGCACAGCAACAAGGAAGGAAAGAGAGGATAGGGGAGAGGGCCACGGGAGCAACAGGGGGAAAGAACAAGAGGAGGAAGAGCCCCATTGAGTGGTAATCACATCAGGTTTTATATCTGCACTCCACTGTTTTGGCCTGTCAAGATTCACACTTTCAGAAATAACTCTATTTAATGTTCTATGACAATAGTAAAGCCAGAAGATTTTTACAACCCTGATATTTATGCAATTTATACAGGAAGTTTCTATCTTATTTCAAAAATTGGAAGAAAGTTACGAATGCTATGATACAAAATGCAGCTTTTCCTTCTCTTGGAGCAATCATGTCTACTGCATATAATTTTAACTAATAAACGCAAAGTGTTACAGGTGCAGAGTATCGGCTGTGAAAATTTATTGGTTGCTTCAGCTACATAAGTATAATGAGCTTGACTCACAGGCACCTCAATTGAATGTTAGAAGTAAACAGTTTGTCCTCTTTTCTTCCTACTTCTTGTTTTTCTTAGATTTGACTAGGAATAGAAGGAAAAATGGCACTCTAATGACACTAATTGTTGCCTAATGGCAAACATGCTGTCAAATTAGCCTAAGTGTCCATTTAAAAAGCCAACTTTTATGCGGTTTGCTAAACTATTAAGGCTATTAGTCAATACATGGAATTGATTTATTTTACCCATTGCATTAACCTCATCTTGCATACTCATCAGTTTCTAATATAGGGCAAAGTAAATGTACCTTGATGTTTTATAAAACTGAATTTAACATCAGGGCATTCACTTTTAAAAGCTGCACATGCTGTAATACTAAGAGGCTGATGAAAGACTACCAGAATCTTCAGAGCTAGAAACAAAATGAAGCTTTGGCAATAGCGTCCTCATGGAAAATGAATTTCATGTCGCTGTATACCAGATGTAATTAGTAACAAACAGGCTTTATTTTGATGGGGTTATAGGCTCTCTGATCCATAAAACCCAGAGATAGGGACTCTTAAACCTAACTAAAGAAAGTTAGAGAAAGATCAGCTGTTAACAAAAACCCTCCTTTCATGGAACAATGAGAAAGAAAACCCTTGATCTGATAAAGGGTTAATATAAACATAGTGTGTGTAAGACAATACACTGGATAACTGTATAATATCATTGTAAAACTTAAAATATAAAAAGATATATGTCCAAGAAAAATTCTGTATACTCAAAAAAATCTAACCCATGTGATATGGATTGAGCATGCATATAGGAAATAGTCAACCACCCAAGGTAGCACAGCACTTCTTCTGGTTATCACCCTTGAGTAGGGAACAGTTTAACCTTTATCAGTCCAGTCCTACTGCTATGATTAAATGTTATGGAGCAACATTTCCTGTTTGAAGAATCTCCTTACATTTGTAATTTATATGTTTCCTTTCTTTAAATTCATTCATTCATTCATTCATTCATTCATAACATAGTTCATTTTGTGGAACCCCATTCACTCTAGGCATCATGTTTCAGGCACTTAGCATATCAGCCTAAACTAAACAAGCTTGTAAATAAGGAAAGATAAAAAATGACAATATATCAAATTATATGAAACTGTGAACGTAAATAAATTGAGGTGGATAATAGGAGAGCAAAGAGTTGAAAATAATGGGAAACACTCACATTTACGGAAGTGAAAAAAAGAATACAAATTAGTGACAGGATCAGGATACAACTACAAACGGAGATGATGAATCAATTGCATCATGGAAGGTAGAGTTCTGGCACAGACTTCCAACCATTCAGAGCCTCATTGCTGCTTTACCAAAGTGTATTGCTTAAAAAAGCTTAATGCTGTTAGTAAATTTCAACATAATGCATGGTATCTGACAACTTAACTATTGCCTTATTAAATATCATTAGCATGAATAAAATCTAACATTATTTTTTGGTAATTATTATTGGTAGAAAAAAATTGTTAACATTGGCCTATTTTTATTCTGAAGTTTCCAGTGTCTCTAGGGAGGACTCTCCAATGAACTTATTTTAGAGAGGTTAGAAGACTAAGGTCATATTATTATTTTGAAAATGTTTTTATTAACTCTAATAAAGTTAGTACTAGAGGAGGGCTACAAACTTCTGCCACACTCTCCTCCAGCTTCAGAAACATTCTAGAATGAAAGTGGTTGAAGAACAATTCAAAATTTCTACTGTTAACCCCAAACAGTAAGATATCAAGGAATAAACCTGACCAGAGTTGAAAAATCTATATACTGAAAACCATAAAACACTGATGAAAGAAACTGAAGATAAAACAAAGAAATGGAAAGACATTTCATGTTCATGAACTGGAGGAACAACTATTGCTAAAATGTCTATATTACCCAAAGCAGTCTATACATTTAATGTAATCCCTATCAAAATACCAACAGCATTTTTTTTCCACAGGGTGAGAACAAACAATCCTAATACCTGTATGAAGCCAGAAAAGACTCTGAATAGCCAAAACAACATTATAAAAGAAAAGCAAAGCTTAAGGCTTTACAATTTCAGACTTTAAGCTGTATTACAAAGCTGTAATTATCAAGACAGTATGGTACTGTCAAAAAAAAAAAAAAAAAGACACATAGATCAATGGAACAGAATAGAGAGCCCAGAAATATACCCACAACTACATGGTCAATTAATCTTCAACAACGTGGAAAAGAGTATCCAATGGGAAAAAGACAGTCTCTTCAACAAATGGTGCTGAGAAAACTGGACAGCCACATGCAAAAGAATGAAACTGGACCACTTTCTTACACCACACACAAAAATAAATTCAAAATGGATTGAAGACCTAAATGTGACATCTAAAATCATAAAAATCCTAGAAGAGAACATAGGCAGTTACTTCTTTGACATCAGCCAGAGCAATTTCTTACTGGGTACATCTTCTAAGGCAAAGAAAACAAAAGCAAAATTAAACTATCAGGACTTCATCAAGATAAAAAGCTACTTCACAACAAAAGAAACAATCAGCATACCTAAAATGCAAACTTCTGAATGGGACAAGATATTTGCAAATGACATATGTGATAAAGGGTTAATCTCTAAAATACAGAAAAGACTTATAGGGGTGTCTGGGTGGCTCAGTCAGTTAAGTGTCAGCCTTTGGCTCAGGTCATGATCCTGTGTACTGGGATCAAGCCCAGAATTGGGTTCCCTGCTCAGTGGGGAGCCTGCTTCTTCCTCTCCCTCTGTGTCTCCCGCTGCTTGTGCCCTCTATCTCTCTGTCAAATAAATGGATAAATAAAATCTTTAAAAAAAAGACTTCTAAAACTCAACATTCCAAGATGAATAATCCAATTAAAAAATGGGCAGAAAACATGAATAGACATTTTTCAAAAGAGTGCATACATATGGCCAACAGACACATGAAAAGATGTTCAACAACACGGGTCAGCAGGGAAATGCAAATCAAAACTGCAAAGAGATATTACCTGACACCTGTTAGAATAGCTAAAATCAGCAACACAAGAAACAGGTGTTGGTAAGGATATGAAGGAAGGGGAACCTTCTTGCACTTACATTGGGAATGCAAACCAGTATAGCCACTCTGGAAAACAGTATGGAGGGTTCTCAAAAAGCTAAAAATAAAACTACCCTATGATCCAGCAATTACACTACTAGGTATTTACCAAAATCATACAAAAATGCAATTCAAAAGTACACATGCACCCAATGTTTATGGCAGCATTATCTACAATACCCAAAACATAGAAACAGCCCAAGTGTCCATTAACTGATGAATGGATAAAGAATGGAATATGGAATATCAGCCATAAAAAAGAAATGTCTTGACATTTGCAATGACATGGATAGATCTAGGGAGTATTATGCTAAGCAAAATAATTCAGTTAGAGAAAAACAAATACCATGTGATTTCACTCACTTGTGGAATTTAAGAAACAAAACAGGTCAGCAAATGGAAAACAAAAAGATAGAGAAAGAGGCAAAGAAACAGACTCTGAATGATAGAGAACAAACTGATGGCTACCAAAATGGAGGTGGGTGGGGAGATGGTGGGGAAAAAAAAGAACTTCTGTTGTTAACTTGTCTATCTATAATCCTATTTTTACAGATAGTTCTTTTGGCTTAACAATTCTACGTATCATTGATGAATCCCCACCCTGAAAGATAAAAACACTTTCCATCTATATCACTCATCAACAGCTTTCTCCTGACTTCTCATTGTTTTTATTATCCTTTTATTGGCAATACTATTAGGTACAATTTAAATTGTATCTTTATATCTGTTTCTTATATCACCAACCTCAGACATCAACATGAAGTCGTTTTCCCTAGTCAATCAGCTCCTTAATTCTGCCCCCAAATCTATTTGTTACACTTTTCCTTTTACATTATTGAAGCTGGAAATTTTACATTTTAATCTCTAAATTATATGTCAGGTAAATTGAAGAGGGTCTAAAGTGACCACTTAGAAGCTTGGTAAGTGTTCCCTAGACTTTAAAGGACACCATGAACTGCTGTTTGATCCATATCTGAAAGATCTAGAATGCTGGATTCTGTGGATAGCAGCCTTCTCTAGTACGCAACCACCATTCAGTCTTTAAACCTGTGTTGTGGCAAGGGGAGCTTGAACTTTGGCCAAAGCCGACTCAGAGATATTTACAATATTATGCTTGTCTGGAAATATTAATAAGAATATTCTGTGCAGGGGGGCACCTGGGTGGCTTAGTCGGTTAAACACTCCAACTTCTGATTTCAGCTCAGATCATGATCTCTGGTTATGAGATTAAGTCCCGAGTCAGGCTCTGCCCTGGGCATAGACCCTGTTTAAGATTCTCTCTTTCCCTCTCACTTTGCCTCTCCGCACTCCCCCGTGTTCATACTCGTTGTTCTCTCTCTTGCTCTCTCTAAACAAAGAGAAAAAAAAGAATATTCTGGGTGTAAGTGTATGTGTGTGAATGTAACCAGATGATTTTTATTATTTGAAAATGACTCAGAGTCACAGAGACTACCCAAAACTCACACCAAGAAAAGAACAGCCCCTCGGTGAGAAAAGAAATAACGAGAAACCTATTTTGTCTCATTTATTCTACCTATAGTTACAATAATAACACATATTTTAGTAGTAATTATCTGATACAGAAATGCTGAAGTATCACTTGTATGTAAATAAATATTAACTGAAGAACGAAAAAGAAAATTTCTAAGAAATCTTTTTAAAACTACAGATGATGCTTACCTTCACCTCAAACCTACTGAACCAGCTTTAAAAAGTAAAGTCTGGGGACACCTGGGTCTCTCAGTCTGTTAAGTATCTGTCTTTGACTCAGGCCATGATCCCAGGGTTCTGGGATCAAGTCCTGAATCAGACTCCTTGCTCAGCAGGGAGCTTGCTCACGACCCAAGTGGAAACCAAAGTTCTGACACTTAACCAACTGCACCACCCAGGCACCACTCCCCCCTTGTGATTCTGATATACTTTGTTTGCAAAAATTATAAATGAACCTTAGAGTCACTTTAGTTAATAACTCTTTCAGAATTGTGCTTCATTAGGGATTATGCATTTATTACGGACATTTGAAAAAGGTCAAAGGATTCTGGTTGATGGCCATATCAAAGCAATGACTGTTCGCTTTGTATTACTTGAAGATAAATAAACACTCTGAGATCCCCAAATTATCCTAATAAAGTAGCAAGCACTCCCAATTCACTTCCATAAGGGAAAGCTGTGGCAGCATTCACAAATGGCTTGTAAGGACAAAAGTTATGGAATGGTAGAGTGCTCTTAGATTTCAATTTACATGAGTGACACTTCTTTCAAATGTTCCACAATTCATACAGACAGAAACAGATGGCCCATCTGTTTTCAAGTTTCTCATCTCTTTATAGCTCAGACATATTTGTGATAGCCAAACATAAACGGGGAAAATGGCAATCCCCATATATGGTTTGCCATCTCTTATTGTCTCCCTTTCAAGGTCAAACTTTTTTATGAAAGAATATTCCAACTTCTAAGAGCAGAGCAGAGTTCCTATCTATACTTTCTACTCTATGTGTGCATTTATGCAGATTTATGTTGGACTATTTCACACAAGAGTGTTAGGAAATTCCATTGATTCCAACTTCCACAACAGAGAAACCATAGAGAATGTGGTTTGTCTCTAATGTCTCCAAGTCCTCTGAACACATTTCGTCCATTACAATACAGGTTAGGGTACAGCAGGGGTTGAGTTATTCTTGGAAGGACAAAAGTACTAAGTCGGGGGAAATCTGTGATGACACCATGATGAGATAAAGGTATGACAATATGGTCTCATCAAGAAAATCATCTCTATTAGTTAAATTGTTTCCATCCTTAAGCAGTTAAAAGTTCGTGTTTAAATTCCTCCTTGTGTTATTAAGACAAGATTCTATTCAGATATTGACACTCTGCAGATTACAAATCTTCATATCCTATAAAATCATTTCTCAAACAGAAAAATCTTAGCCAAGAGTTCTCTTTGAACTGCGGTGAATACTTGGGCAAATCCCAGTGGTAAATTTGTTAAGAAGCTTTATACAAGTGTCTGTTCTATATGCAGAATTTTCTCGCATGTATGGAGCTCTGCCCTCAACTTCCGGAGAACCTTTTTGAGAAACTTTATCTTCCCCACGGTGGTACAGAAAGCAAAGAGCCACACCTCAAAGGTGACAGGTCACAGCACTGGCTGTGTTAATACCAGAAATGTTGTTTCACACGTGCCTCCTTGGTTTTCTTCCTCGTAGTTTTTTTCTGCAGTAAAGTATGCATAACATTTACCATGTTAAGCGTGCGTATGTTTACAATTCAATGGAATTAAGGACATTCACATTTTGGGGCACCCATCACCACTAGCCATCTCCAGAATCTTTTCCTTTTCCTAAACGAAAACAATGAAATATCCAACATTTACTCTCCTTTCGCTCTTTTCCTGTCCAGCACCTGATCACCGCTGCCCTTCTTTCTGTCTCATGAATTTGCCGACACTGAGTACATCATTTAAGTTAAGGAAGATAATATTTCTCATTTTGTGTCTCTTTTTTTTCACTTAGTGTGTTGTTTTAACATTTTATTCATGCTGTAGCATATATCAAAATTGCATTCCTTTTTAAGAGTGAATAATATTCCATTGTTTGTATACCTACATTTTGTTTATATATTTATCTGTTGATAGACATCTGGGTTATTTCCACCTTCTGGCTATTATAAATAATGTGGCTGTGTGAACATGGGTATACAAATATCTGTTCAAGTTCCCAGTTTTTCACATTCTGGGTATATCCTAATTAAAGAGGACTCACTGAGTCATGTGGTATTTATATCTTTAAGTTTTTAAGAAACTGCCCTGCTGTCTTCCACAGTGGCTGCACAAATTTACATTCCTGCCAGCAATGCACAAGTGTTTCAATTTCTCCACATTTTCACGATACTTATTTTCTGTTTGGTTTTAGTATATACTACCCATCCTATTAGGTGTGGCATGGTATCTCACTGTGCTTTGGGGTCCCATTTTTCTAATGATGATGTTGAATGTCTTTTCACGTTTTTAGTGGCCATTTCTTTCTTTGGAGAAAATCTTTTCAAGTTCTTTGTCCATATTTTAACTAAGGTATTTTTTGTTTTGTTTTGAGTTATAAGAGTCCATTACATAATCTGGATATTAGTCCCTTGTCAGATAGATGTGTGCAAACATTTCTCCCTCTCCAGAAGTTGTATTTTCATTCCCTTAATGGTGTGCTTTTTTTTTTTTTTTTCATAAAGACTCATTTATTTATTTGAGAGAGTGTGCAGCGGAGCAGGAGGGGCAGAGGCAGAGAGAGAGAGAATCTCAGCTGACTCTCCACAAGCAGAGCATGGAGCCCAACAACAGTTCGATCCCAGGACCGTGAGATCCTGACCTGAGCCAAAACCAAGAGGGATGCCTCACTGACCGGGCACCCAGCCTCCCACAGCTGACCAGTCTGTTAAAGGAGGTGATAAAGGACAGACGAGCACCAGACAGAGAGGCACACGTGGTGAGGTTGGGGAGGGTCACCCTCCCGGGGCAGACTGTGAACGTGTTCACCAACCTCGAAGCTGGGTTTTCCTGGAGGCCTCAGTATGTAGGCCTAATTAATGAAACTGGTGGCCATTAATGGTGTCCTTTGATGCAAAAAACTTTCTAGTTCTGCTGAAACCCAACTTACTCATTTTTTTCCTTTGGCTGTGTTTTTGGTATCAAATCCAAGAAATCACTGGCAAATCCAATGTCACACAGACTTCTCCTAAGTTCCATTCTAAGAGTTTTATTGTTTTCATTTTTTTATTTAGGTCTTTCATCCACTTTGAGTTAATTTATGTATGTGGTGTAAGCAAAGGGCCTAACTTCATTGTTTTGCGTGTGCAGATCTATTTTCCCAGCACCATTTGTCGAAAAGATGCCTTTTTCTCTTTGAGTGGTCTTGACACTTCTCAAAAATCATCTGACCATATATGACAGAGTTTATTTCTGGATTCTCTATTCACCTATACATGTGTCTTTATGCCAGTCCCACAGTGTCTGAACCATTGTATCCTGGTAACAAGCTTTACAATCAGAAAGTAGTAAGTCCCTCCAACTTTGTTCTTTTCCAAGATTGCATTGGCTATTCAGAGTCCACTGAGATTTCCTGTGACCTTTAGGATGGTTTTTTTCTACTCCTGAAAAAAAGGACCTTTGGAATTTTGGTAAGGATTGCATTGGATCGGTACATCTCTTTGGGAGGCACTGACATCTTAATATTAAGTCTTCTGATCCATGATAATGGGATGTTTCCCACTAGCCCTCTTCATTTTTGAGACCATCCCAGACATTAGCTTTTTAGTTGAACTACGTCCCAGTAATCCCCCAAACTCAACATGATCATTGTTTTTTGTTGCTTTTTCCTGTGACGTTAAAAAAAAATGATCATAGTAATAGCTATACTTGCTGGGAGCATACTTTTATATTAACACTCCACAATTTTTTTTTGGTTCAGAGAAAACTACTTAGTGAATGCTCAGATGGCATGCTTTCTCTCTGTTTAAGACACTGGGATTTGATATAAGTAATAAATGACAATAAAATTCTGCAGAAAAATTAATGTATTATCAAGACAAGCTGAGATTTCTCTGTGTGAACTACTCACATGTATGTGATATTATATAACATATATATGTAAATTCATGTTTAAACAAAAAAGAAAGACAATGGGCCCCAAATGGAATCATGTGTGCTAAGCCCCCCATCAATAAACCATGACTTATTATCTAACCTTATTGCAATTTCAGCCTCTCTCAGGAATGTGATCTTTAACCAGATAAACTGGAATTACCTGATCAGCCCAGTGAAGTCATCTGCCTAATAGACATTCCCTACCCATCCCTTGCCCTTCCCTCAAAGGAAGGTGACCTTGCCTGAAACAATCCACTCTATTAGAAACTTCCTTTGGCCACACCTTTCTGCCTACAAAAGCCTTCCATTTTTGTACAGCTCTTTGGAGCTCCTTTCTATTTACTAGATGGGATGCTGCCTGCCTAATTCATAAATCATTGAATAAAGCCAAATTTATCTTTAAATTTACTCAGCTGAATTTTGTTTTTTAACTATATGTAGCTATATAAATACTATATATGTATTTTTAACTGTATAGAGATATATAAATTATATATATGTATATTTTATATATCTCAATTTTATATTTGAAGGGGTTCAGGACAGTACCCCATCCCACCCCCAAATGTGCCACTTTGGCATGTGGATTATTTTGAGCTCAAGGCACTTGAGACCCTGCAGGCTGAAGAGAAACTTTTGTCCTGTCCTTAACCACAAAGAAGAATCTAAATTGGGGTTTTTTCTCAGATAAAGAGTTATTAACAGAGATGAATTTTATCTTAGTGACCCATTTCTATAGTAGGGCAAATATCTAATTACCAAACATCTGTTTTTCTTACTGTCTTGCAAAGTACATTCCTCTCCTCTGAAATTCCAGACCCCTAACCCCTTCTCTTTAGTTCAGAATGACATATATATGCTTCATTTGCCCAACTGTCTTTGGAATTTCCAGTCTATGTGGGCTTCCCATATGGACACCAATTAAATTTTATTTTCTCCTGTTAATCTGTCTCATGTCAATTTGATGCTTACTCAAGCTAGAAGGACTATGATGGGATAGAAATTCCTGTTCCGTGATATATTTTAAAAGTTTTATGTACTTAGGACTGCTTGTTTCAGCTCTTCATCAAGATCAAAAGCTTCTGCACAGCAAAGAAAACAGTCAACAAAACAAAGGGGCAACCCACAGAATGGGAGAAGATATTTGTAAATGATACTACAGCCAAAGGGCTGATATCTAAGATCTATTAAGAACTCCTCAAACTCAACACACACAGAACAGATAATCACGTCCAAAAATGGGCAGAAGACATGAACAGACACTTCTCCAAAGAAGACATACAAATGGCTAACAGACACATGAAAAAATGTTCATCATCATTAGCCATCAGGGAGATTCAAATCAAAACCATATTGAGATATCATCTTTCACAAGTTAGAGGCCAAAATTAACAAGACAGTATACAACAAGTGTTGGAGAGGATGTGGAGAAAGGGGAACCCTCTTACACTGTTGGTGGGAATGCAAGTTGGTGCAGCCACTTTGGAAAACAGTGTGGAGATTCCTTAAGAAATCAAAATTAAAACTAAAGCTACCCTATGACCCTGCAATTGCACTACTGGGTATTAATCCCAAAGATACAGATGTAGTAAAAGAAGGGCCATCTGTACCCCCAATGTTCATAGCAGCAATGGCCACAGTCACCAAACTGTGGAAAGAAACAAGATGCCCTTCAATGGACAAATGGATAAAGAAGATATGGTCCATATATACAATGGAGTATTATGCCTCCATCAGAAAGGATGAATACCCAACTTTTTTATCAACATAGACGGGGCTGGAAGAGATTATGCTGAATGAAATAAGTCAAGCAAAGAGAGTCAATTATCATATGGTTTCACTTAATTGTGGAGCATAAGGAATAACACAGAAGACATTGGGAGATGGAGAGGGGAAGTGAGTTGGGGGAAATCAGAGGGGGAGACAAACCATGAGAGACTGTGGACACTAAGAAACAAACTGAGGGTTTTGGGGGCTGGGGAGTGGGGTGAACCTGGTGGTGGGTATTATGGAGGTCACATATTGCATGGAGCACTGGGTTTGGTGCATAAATAATGAATTTTGGAACACTGAAAAAAATTTAATTTAATTTAAAAATAAGTTTTATGTATTTAATCATATATGTCATTTATATACAAAATTAAATATTAAAATATATTTTTAGGAACACTCAACTCAATCTCTGAAAAGCAGGTAAGGCCACAGAGGTACTTTTCCTAACTGTACACATCTATAAAAGAAAGAAAATTTCAAAAAAATGGTATGTGTGTGTATATATATATATATATATATATATATATATATATACATGTATTTATACACTCAGGCATACTTCCTACATGAATAATGCTTCCTCCTAAGTATGAATTCATGGCCTCTCTCCCAGGCATTGTTCCTTCTGAGCCTTTTGAAAACAGACCTAAAATGGAGCCAATATTGAGTTCGGTGATGAGGAAGTTCAAACCTGATCTCAGCCCACACTAACTATCCCTTTGTAGGAGGCTGGATAGTGATATATGACTGTTCTCTTCATACAGCTCCATTTCCTCATCAGGCCTTCAGCCTGCTACTTAAACTGAAACAGTGGAAGGTTTACTGAGCACAGAGAAGAGCCCTACTGAGGCTGCGTGCAGAAGAAATACAATGCTCCATCCAAACCATGTTCTATATAAATTTTACAAAAGGCAACTTCCTGGTCCTTAAGGAAGTGAGTATGGAGACAATGTATCTCAGTTCTATAAAAATGAATTGTAACTACAAGTTTCTTCAATGCAATTAAAGATATTGCAGTCGGATACCGTTTTGACAATAAAACTAGACAGCTTTTACTAGGAGAAGCTTTTCCAGGCAACAGAGTATGTTTTAATCAAATTCCCCACTAAAAGCTTATGTACTATAAAAAAAATTCTGAAGTAAAATTTAAAAGCCAAGTTCTTTCAAACAATTTACAGTTTGGTATTCCCCAAGTGACAGCAAAGTCGCTTTTTCATAGGAAAGAGTACTCAGAAAAGACTGATGACATGTGGCAGGGCAACATCAAGGCTTTAGGAGCTTTAATTTAAAAATGCCTTTCTCCCGCATCCTCTGGTGTAAATTGCTGAGCAATCATCATTTTTCTTTACCTTTTGCGTTTGGTAATATAGTTGGTGTCATGCCAGGATCATAGTTCCCTGACATTAATTATGAACCACCGAGATCTACGTTTTTACCTTATGCCCATGAGGGCAAATTCTGTGAGGAGATATGGGATACACTGAATACTTGTGCTCTTTGTGAACGATTTCATTTCAGCTCAGTATTTTACAAACCAGTGCTTGATTTCTTCCCTCCATTGTAAAAGCTGTGAAGAGGTCACTGCTCCATTCAGTGGTACCTATTGTTGAAAACTTCAAAAACAGAATAGTCATATAGAAGAAGGAGGAAAAAAAAAAGACATCCCAAAGGTACTTCACTTGTGGGTACCTCAAAGTTAAGTTCAGGGGCAAAATCAATTTTCATTTAGCATTTAAACATACATAGACCACGCAATCTATGAGACACAACTGGAGAAGACAAGCAACCATCCACCTTATAAATCAGAGAAGGATGTTCTCACACATCAAAGAAGATATGACTAAGCATTCTAACAGTAATTTTTAAGTATGTGGATAAATATTTAAACATAATCATTCTGCATGTAGAAAACTTCTCTTTGAGCTGAAATAAATACGTTCAATTTCCTACGAAAATTTCTGGGCCTTTTCTCATTATTTAAGCATGTCTTAGAGCATATGTGATAGAGCTGTTTGAAGGGGGACATGGTATACTCACACTCAGTTATTAAAAGTCTAAAATATATTTCAATATATTAAAAACTAAAACTCTAAACTACACTAAAACTCTCATAAGTAACTATTCAGAGTTATTATATTGAATAAATCTTAATCTTTTCAGGCCATTTGTAAATGACAAAATTATTGGTGCATTCAGAAGGGAAAAAAAAGTATCAAACTATTTGTTTGCTCTTATCCAATCAGAAAACAATGATTTGTTTTGATGAACATTTTTTTCTGATGTATATTTATTGTTAAAAATCAACTATACCCTGTTGGAGGGATAAATTTCTACACAGAAATTAAAAATTTATATTGTACAGATAACTCAACTGAATATAGTTTCACAAACTTTATAGGATTCAATACTCCATTGTGGAAAGGACAATGACATCTTGACTTCATGAGAGAAATAGAAGAAATTCAACTTTAAAAAAATCACAAAGATAGTATGTAAGTACAACGATCTCTAAAAGCTAATGATGCTTTATATGTTTTTTAACAATTTACTTAAATGTCACCTAAGAGAGTGTTTCATCTCATTTCTTGTCATTCTCCATTTCTACACTCCTTCTTTGTATCCTTCTCTTACTTTCATTCTCTTTCATGTCCCAATATCTCAGATTATCTCCTTCTCTAAGAAGTTTCTGGGACGCCTCCCTCCACTTCCTTTCCAAGTGAGATAACCCACTGGCACTCACACACTATCTTTTGGTATATATTGCTCATATCACTCAAGTACAGTACATCATGTCAGTTTGCTGCTCCCTGCCCCATAGTAGACTGTGCTCATTTTGAAGGCATGGTTGAGTCTTATTGTTGGTGCTGTTTCCCAGAACCTAGCAGATCACCCCCTCCAAATCCTACTGACAATCGACAAATATATTTTTAAAGTAATCGATGAACAAATAAACTACTACAAGAATGACTGTGTAACAACAATAAGAACTAAACATAAGAGGTTTATATAAAAATTTGTACAAAGGACACTTTTTAAAAAAGAGAATAAATGGCCCTTTGTTCAAGAAAATACTTCCATTTTTTGTTTTATTTTGAATAAGTTAAAAGTCAAGTTTTCCATTATAGAGGAGGGGTTGAGCTAATTTTTGCATACAATAAGCTATCAGGAAGTTTGGGGTTAGAACTTGGAACTAGAGAAGAAAGAAGAAAAGAAGGCTGGAGGGGAAGTCTGCCTATAAGAGGTTTGCCCCAGCATGGAAAGGATGAATTTTTAAGTGATAGTTATTATTAAATTCTGAGTTGCTGCCCAGACTGTGTAGGGTTGAAAACCACTTCCTTTACCCCAAATATTGAATAAAATTTTGACTACATACAATTATCATGAGGTGTGTTATGGGAGGTGAGAGGTGATTAATGCATTTATGAGTGAATGATGTGGCTTAAAATTATCAGAGAAGTGGAGGAAAAAGACACTCAGTGTGAGTTCTGAGAGACTGGGAATAGGATATCAGAGCAAGAGCTAAAGAAGAGAAATGACAGGTCTCAGAGAACATGTGAAGAAATTCTTAAAGATATTATCAACAAGCAGGATAGAGATCTAATGTTTTAAAAAATTAATTGTAGAAATAAGAGTTTCCAGAGGGCTAAGATTTGAGGACAGCAAGGCTGACCTCAGCGCACTGACCACTATGACTTACCAGTGCATAGAAGCTTGGAGCCCGAGAGAACTTTAAATGTCTTAGAGGGTACTTTCTGGTTAACAAAACATTCCTACAAACAATTGAACCCATATATTTGTTAAAGTAGTAGCTAAACTGATATATAAAATGTATTTATAAGGTACTATAACAAAGTTGAATTGTCCTTTTCTTAAAGCACACTTGAAAGGGTAAACTTGCCGTGAACAGTGACAATACATGAAACATTGTGTGCCGGGTAACAAGAAAAATAGAGGACTCTTACTCGGATTGAAGGAAAATACTTCAGAGAGAATGATCTTGGTATGTAAATGAGAAGTCAGGGACCAGGCAACCTCTAGAGTGATGGAGTACATGAAACAGTGAACAAAGCTGAACACATCAGGCAGGAGAACAACTCTCAGTACAAAAGAGATTGAACTCTCTTTTTTTTTTTTTTTTTGGAGTCATAGATGAAGTGGGCTCTGAGAGGATACTGCATCTCTATCTAGGAACCACGATTTCACTTTCAGGGATTTGGTTGGAATCATAATTCCTCTGTGAGCAGACAATATAAAAGAGAAAACATGTCTGCCTCTCCATTTTTCAGATTAAGGCAGAATGGATCAGGTGCAATGGAATTCCTTCCAACACCATCTTTAATCTGTATTTGTCTTAGGCGAAGGAATGAAATGAATAATGTTGGCATCTTACATCATGAGAACCTGCATCTGAAATGCAAAAAGTTATTGTTGGGTGTGACATTAAATCTGAAAGTCTTCAGAGGTGAACTGAAGGCCACTATGTGTCTCAGAGTCAAAACTATGATTAGATATATGGTAAGCTACAAGGTAGCCAGCCATTTGAAGAGTATTACACATACTTTACAATGACCAGAGTGAACAGAAGAGAGCAAATGCTATGAAGCCAGCAATATTTCATGGTGACATCTGTGGATGACTCTGTGTATCTCATACCTGGCTATTTTTTCTTACAAAAGCCAAAAAAATAGTTGTATAAATAAAATCAGATATATGAAAAGTTTTGGTCTTTGAATAAAAGATATTCTATGAGCACTGGAATTATCATTTAAATGTGTATTTTGTCCTATCTATGAGGAAGTATTCATTTTTATGAATAATTTTCAGGATGATAAACCTTTTGATTATATTTCTATGCATTTGATCTATTGAATTTACAAAATAAAATATTCATATGAAAGAAATGAAAACATATGAAGACAAATTACCAACTGTCATCATCAATTGAATTTGCAAGGAAAATTCTAGATCCAACGGGCTTCAATTGTTTTGCTGGTGTTTTCCACGATAAATATTCATGTTCTGTACCTCTGAGTTGGTCACTTACTTTTGCTACTAAGAAATCTACAATGGAATGAACTATTGTCAGATTCACTGTTGTGGGATATCATCTGCCTTTAAGAAAATATTGTCTGTTGTTTTTCTATGTGAAGTTGAATATATCTATAACTACAGAAATATAAGTAGTACTCTGTCTCAGGATATATACACACATATATATGCATATATATATGCACACACATTCATATATGTATTTATATAAAGGTAGAGACTAGCTCGATATTTTCAAAGAAAGATGCCAATTATAATTTCTTTTTAGGTATATTTCTGTACTTAGAGAAATTATCTTTAAAGAGTCAAGCCTGAAAATAAAACTTAAGAACCAGGAGAAGGAAGAATAATTAAATAACTCAATAAAATCAGTTAAGAGTTGTGTTTCTCCATCTATATTAAGCTAGGAAGATATTTAGTTCAAAGTAATAAACAGATTTTTTTTCTCAAAATCTTATCTGACTAAAAGCCAAATTCCTTCAAATAATGAGAATGGTCCAAAAATCTTGAAAAATTTAAGAACAGTTCTCTTTCATATATTATGTTAGAATACAAGAAAATAAAATTTTTTAGTTACTGCAAACCTTGAATACTTCTTTACTTAATTCATGTCATTCATAACTTCTGCATTAAAGAAACACACACACACAAATATTACCCTCTAGGTAATATTTCTACAATAACATATGAGTGCATAATTGTGCTTGAGGTTATATACATTAATTTACTTTAGCCTCTTTATTCTGCTTATAAATATGTACACATTGATACAGAAAGTATTGTTCTTACAGAAAGTCATAATGCAGTGGTTGTTAATCAAAAGTTTCTTAGCTATTAAATTGGCAAGAGAGCAAAGTTGAAGATACCCCACTGAATACAAGCTTTGAGTATACACTCTTATTAAACCACAGAATAGGTCTTCTGACAGACACCATCCTCACTGAAGAGAAAGGAAACAATTTCCAAAGAAGCCAGAAGCTTCCTACTTGAGGTGGGCTTTCTTCCACACACTGGCAACATTAATACTGGGTCACAGACTGAGAAGAGACGAGGTGACATGTTCAAAGTCCAATTACTGACCTTTCCACTCACTGACAATTCAAAGTGTTTCAAAGGAATTTATTCATCAACATGGGAGATTATTAAAACTCTCATTTTTTAGGCAATAAGCATCTGCTAAGACAGAAAAGAAGGTGTCCAGGTAACACAGCATGAGTAAGACAATGCGGCTACTTGGCTGCACCTGAAATTGAACTTTTATACCAGGAGAAGAGCAGGTGCAACAAAGGGAATATAGTGTCATTAGCATTTATAGTTACTTAAGAAACACTGAATGGCATAGAGTCCCACTGTATGATTTGCGTAGTGTGAGGTAACTTGTAGAGAGTCACAATAATTTTATACTACATGCTCATAATGAATTCCAGAGGGAAGTGAAATCAATTACATTGAATATTTCTCCTCTTCCTCTATCACCTTAAAAAACTATATTCGAGTTAGAGGTAGACCACTTGAGAGCCATTTTCTTGGCTTTCAGATTGACTGAACTTAGGAAATTAAAAAAAATTGGGTGGCAAGAATTTCTCTAAAACTTAAGATATTATCACTTTTTAAACTTTGAAATATAAAGCTAAAAATTCTATAATACAGAAATAAAAAACATCCTGTAATTGTTATTGTTTCATTATTAATTTAAAACTTATGGGGGGTGCCTGGGTGGCTCAGTGGGTTAAAGCCTCTGCCTTCGGCTCAGGTCATGGTCCCAGGGTCCTTGGATCGAGCCCCACATCGGGCTCCCTGCTCAGCAGGGAGTCTGCTTCCTCCCTTCTCTCTCTTTGCCTGCCTCTCTGCCTACTTGTGATCTGTCTGTCAAATAAATAAATAAAAATCTTAAAAAAAAACTTATAGGCAAGGTGATAACACCTAAGTTATAATTTGATTGATATGGAAGATATCTAGAACACCGACTTACAAACATTCCTATTATTTTTCCCTTAAAGATTGGATCAAATAATACAGACTATCAAGCATTGTAGGACCTAAAAACATGAAAGAATCTAAAAACTCAACATCTTCTTTATCATTTTCCAGACAGAACAATAACCAGTGTAGCTTTGCCACAGAAATAGAAGTCCAAACTAACAAACAAAAATATTGACTCAGACAATCACTTTG
Organism: Mellivora capensis; assembly: GCA_004024625.1. Lineage (NCBI taxonomy): Eukaryota > Metazoa > Chordata > Mammalia > Carnivora > Mustelidae > Mellivora > Mellivora capensis. Next base: position 41,880 of record PISX010010278.1, read on the forward strand.
GCACTCTAATCCAGGGTTCCAGAGCACCAAGAAACAGCTTCACAATGAGAAAATGACTGACTGATAAAATCGTCTACTTGAGAAAGTCAATGTCAGAAGATTTGAAAGATCACAGTGATGAAATGGTTTTATTTGGACAAAAAATGATAAGGAATAACCTGTCATCAGTACTAAACAGATAGATATGAGGAAAATGACACATTTGATTCCTTGTTTATTTTTCTAATTAGTAGACTTTTTTTTAAACATTTTATTTATTTATTTATTTGTTTGAGAGCTAGAGTGAAAGAGAAAGCCGGGGGAGGGGTGGTAGGAGAGGGAGAAGCAGACCCCTGCCTGAGCTGAGAGCCTGATACAGGGAGCCCAACTAGGGGCCCCACACAGGGCTCCACCCCAGGACCCTGATATCATGACCTGAGCCGAAGGCAGATGCCTAACCTACTGAACCACCCACATGCCCCAGACTTTTTCTTTTTAGAACAGCTATAGATTTACAGGCGTATAGCTTAGGGGGCACTGAAAGTTCCCCAAAAGATGCTTCCCCTGCACAGTTTCCCCTGTTAGTAACACACTGCTTTAGTGCAATATGTTTGTTACAATTAACAAACCAATACTGAGCACTTCTTTTAACCAAAGTCCATAGCTCACATTAGGGCTCACTCTTTGTCTTGCACAGTCCCATGGGTTTTGGTGGAGTTCTACTCCATTGTCTGGCTGCAACACAGTTTGTTAATGCATTCACCTCTTGAAGGGCATCTTGATTATTTCCATGTTTTGACAATTATGATAAAACTGCTATTAACATTCTTGTGCAAATTTCTGTGTGTACACAATATTTCAACTCAATTGGATAAATACCTAGGAGCGTGATTGCTGGGTTGTACGGTAAGACTATGATCACAAGGGCCAAACATTTTAAGCCTTCCTTCTTTTTTAATTTAGACATTTCTATCGTACAATAGGATTGAGGTTTTTGCAGGGCAGCAAATGCATTAAGTTTCTTTGTTCATGACAAAAGGTTAAAAAACACACACCAAAAAACCCTGCTTTAGAAAGGTATCATGGAATGGCCATCCCTTTCAGAGAAAACAAAGTTTAACTTTGAAGAAAAGATATGTACATCTCTCTAAGTAAGCTTCAAGTATTAAATTCACTGAATTTATGAGCAACATGGATATTGTTCTTTAGTGGTCTGTTGTGAGCCTAGTTTTTACTGAATTTCATTTATTTTAAGAGTAACATAGCAAACAAGAACAAGAAAGAGTGACAACTTGAAGTAATTCACATCCCTATTTTGGCTGAAATGGCTATAATGTTAAGACAGACAAATTACTTTTCTCTGGCTCTTCTTCTGGAAAAAAATCAATCTTTATTCACTTTAATAATGCAGTTAAATCGAAATTAAAACTAGAAAGTTAAACAGCAGATCCAAAACTTCTAACCTTTTCGTTAGAGATTTTTTTATAAGTGTCTAAAACGTAGCTATTTTGGCAGTCTGACTTTCAAATAATAATATGCAAAATATTTAAAAAGAGGCATATATATTAACATAGAAATTTTATTCTAAGGAATGTAGCCTAAGGTAATATTCAGAATTGTACACAAGATATGTGTACAGAAATATCCCCAGAGGTGCACTCACAAATACAGACAAGATAGAAAAATCCAAATGATCAAAAATAAGGGGTTGGTGATTAAAATATGTTATATCCATGTAACAAAACATGATGCCATCATTAAAAATCATGTTGAGATGAAAACCATTGTTCCTTATTCTCTAGGGAACGTGGACAGCCCTTCTGTTTGTCTGGGTTATGATTCTCTCATTGTTCCAAGGGGGTGTAAAAGGACTCCTGAGGCTCTTTGAGCTGGAACTTGGCAAATAATCACATTCTAATGGATAACCAAGAGCTATTATCCAATATTCATTTAGCATTTACTTACCAGGCACTTTCTCTGTGCTAGATTCATCTAAACAATAAAAACAACACACAAGTGAATGAAGAAAACAAACAAGCTCCCTATTTATAGGGAGCTTAAGTTAGAGTGTAAAATGAGGGGGTAGTGAGAGAGAATCAAGATAGACAATAAATACATAAATAAAACCCCAAGACACTTTTCAACAACGTGTGCTATTTGAAAGAAAAATGAGGTCAAAGAAAGGGAAGGTGTGGACTAGACAGCTATTCAAAGGGAGTAGTCAGGGAAAACCACTTGAGGGATGACATTTGGGTTGAGAACTGGTAAAGATCAAAGAAATGAGCATTCCAGAGATGTTAACACAGTCAATAAGCCCTGAGTCAATAATGAGTTGGACATGTTCAAGAACAAAACAGAAAGTAGGAATATATAACCGACTCTTACTGAGCAGAAAGGTAAAATGATAGCAGGTGAATTTGGAGTGGAAGCTTTGAGCCAAATCATGTAGGGTCTTGTAAGTTATTTAAGGTACAAGATAAGAAAGCAAAGGAGAGGAAAAATCAGAAAAGTTCTATGTCAAACAAGATGGGATTGGGAGGGAGACAAACCATAAGTGACTCTTAATCTCACAAAACAAACTGAGGGTTGCTGGGGGGAGGGGTTTGGGAAAGGGGGTTGGGGTAATGGACATTGGGGAGGGTATGTGCTATGGTTAGTGCTGTGAAGTGTGTAAACCTGGTGATTCACAGACAAGTACCCCTGGGGATAAAAATATGTTTATAAAAAAATTAAAAAATAAATTAAAAAATTAAAAAAAATAAAGAAAGAAAGAAAGAAAAAAGAAAAGTTCTATGTCTGGGAGACAGGGCATGCGGTTCAATCCCGCCCCCAGTGTAGCACTGATGTATGTCGGGGGCAAGGTATGGACCAGGGGTCCAGGAAAACAGGGGACAAGTGTTGCCAGGAACATCAGAAGCATGCAGAAGCAAGAGGATCCACCCAGGATCCAAGGTCCGGGGGTGATGTACCAATGCAGATGATTTCATAGCAGAATTCCTTTCATCACCTATATTCAAAGCTATCACCTACAAATCAACCATAAATGATATTCTTAATGTATCTACCATTCTTTCATTTATCCAATCAGGATGTGAGGACTCAATCCAACAAAAGCCTAGAGATAGGGTCCCAGTCCTCATACTTTACAGACTCCACTTTATTGCCACCATGTTACTTAGGCTGGGAAAGACAAACAGACACAAAATATCAAAAATATGGAATGAGTAGTTACAGGCAGTTCTGATATTATATCGCTCCAGTGTTTTCTGACATGACGTTTTATTTTGGTAATTATGGATAAAAGCTATTCAAAAATCAATCAATAAAGGAAACGTTTCTACTTCTTTAACCTGGTCTATTATTATAAAAGCCTGGACATGCCATTATAATCAGTTGTATCAAAATACTGAAACACAGAAGAGATGTTAACAAATAAGGTAAAGAACATCATAAACCAAGACTGCACATGCAAAAACCAAATTCATTGTGTTCTGAACCACAACATTATAATATGTCCTTCTTAGTTCTCTAACTTGGTCCCAAGTGTGGTTACTAATAAAATGCTTGTCTTAAAAATAAAAATGGACATGGTCATCAGTTTGAAGCCTTACCAAACTCCTCTAAAGCTCCTCTAAAACCTCCAAACGAATCCAGAGAACAAGGAGAATACATACATATCAATGATACTAATGACAATCATTCCCTCAGCGTGGCTACGGCACAAGCCCAGTCAAATTATGCGGAAAGCCTGGTCAACAAAACCATCAGGACTTTATAAGACCCATTAATTTGAGAACTGAGCTTTACAAAGTCTGCCAAATCACAGTCACATTTCTCTGCCCTGCACTCAGGGACTCCTCAAAATGACATTTCTGAGCTGGAAATGCCATTGCTCGTAGCTAAATGAATATTCCCCTAAGCATTTGCTTTTCAAGATATGAGTTTCCAGGAATGAGACACCACCCACTGCCAGCTGGGTACAGATATAAATAAAAAGAAATTTACCCTTGGATAAGGAACCAAATTTTTTTGTGTGTTTATGTATTTTAAACTTGGAGTTTCATCGTTTTTTTGTTTTTTTTTTTTAGTTGTCCTTTTAGAAGTTATTCAGAAATATGTTAAAGAGCGAATGACTTGCCTATGTTTGCATTAATTAGGATTTTTAAAAAATGTTTGAGTTCAGTGAAGTTGGTGAGTGGCCAATGGTCAATCAGCTCATCTCAAAATGCCAATCTCTTGCGTCCATGTATATATTGTTCCATATTTTCCCAGAAAACTTTGTAATAAAAAAGATACGTTGCATTTTATGTAAAAATATTTTCAGTCACACGAAGTAAGTGCGTCTTAAAATTTTCTAATGTTTTTAACAAGATGGTCAATAAAAGGTACTATTGCTATCATGAGAGAATCAATGACAAAGACGATAAGAGATGTTATACATATATACAATGTCAGTATAGAGATACAGATAGTGGGTTTATGTTTATAAAATCTATTGTCCTGAGAAGCAGTGATGTAATAGGTGGGCTCCAAATTCATTTTCTAGTTCAAATCAAAATTAGCTTGTTATTAACATAAGTTTCCATCTTAATAGTAAATGCTGAAACAACTACAAGTGCACACCTGTACATTTTTTCTTTAATTTTCTTTTCAAAAGGGTTTGAGAGGAGACAGAGGAAGGATTAAATCTCTCAGAGCAAAGACTGAGCACTAACAGAGGAAAAAGAAGCATCATCCTTCCTGGATATGGTCCTAGACACTTTGGGCCCACTGCAGTCTTTTTGCTCATTAGAGTCCTCTGAATATTTCTTAAACAAAACTTGCACAGGTTCCTACAAAGTATAAACATTCCTTAAGCATTATGTATTTTTGGATGAATGGCATTTAAAAGATGACACTCTTAATCTCCTAGGAGCAACACTTCCATAATTGCTTGGTAATATTTTCAAAGGTACTTTATGTAACAGTAACTAGAATGGAATCATAGCAGCATAGCTATGTGAGCAGCAGAGCTCACTTTCCTTTCTTCCTGAAGCTTTGAAGGTTCTATGGAAATTTTCTGCATCCCTAGAAGCACTGCCAATTCAAAAAGTATTTATGGAGTATATACTGCATACATAAACCATATTACTAGCATTTGTCTCTCATCTTACAGCTCAAAATATGATTTCATATACATAATCCAATTTGACCCTTGTAAGAAATATAAGGCTTCAAATATGGCTGGAATTTCTTGAAAACTGTAAAGACATGAAGAGAAAAAATAGTATTTATTCACACACATATAACACAATTCTCGTACTACTTAGGTTGAACATCTGTTGCTGTATAAAGACTGACAAATAGCACGGAGATTTACAAATGGGAGGAGAATGCATTGAGTCCTACATGTTCTAAGAGCTACAGTCTATGCATAAGCCACTGAGAAGAGCCGAAGAGTCCTGCCTGGGTTTTCACAGACTCAAAGTTATGTAGTTGTGATTTAGACTCCCAATACCAAATGAGGTAATAAATGGCTGGACAGAAAACATTTTAAACCTCGAAACTTAAAAGAGACTTAAGTTAGCTTTCTTACTGGATGACATATTTTTCAAAATGCCTTATTGCAAGTTACTTGATAGAGGAGATAATTCATAGTCAAGGATTCAACAGACAGCATGGAAATATTTCTATGACAGTAGATACAACATAAGTCCACTCCATGGGAAAATTATTCCCCATTAGTTATAGACAGATGTATTTTCTCCAGTTATAGAAATATGAATTATTGGTAATTATTTAAAAAATGTGTGAGGACTTCTGCTTATGAGTGAGAAAACCTTCTACCCTAAAAGCTGGGTAACTTGCAACATCATGATTATTCTTGAGCTCCTAAGAAAGCTAAGATTACTAAACAATTTAAAATAATTACAATTACACAAGTATGTTTCCTCATACTGGAAATAAATTAATTTAGCTATCAATAACACAGTTCTAAATAGCCAAAAGTCAAAATGGAAGTCAAAGGTGAAACTGGAACATCTTTAACTGAATGAAAATTAAAGTACAACCTATCAAAACTTGTGAGATGCAGTTCTTAGAGAAACATTTATAGCATTAAATTTTTATCTTGGAAAAATAAATCAGTGTCAAGTTAATAATCAAAGATTCCACCTTAAAAAAACTAGACCAAAGGAAGAAAGAGAAAGAAACTAGACAAAGAGGAAATTAAATCCAAAGCAAACAGAAGGAAGGCAACAATAAAGATATAGGTAGAAATCAGTGAAACTGTAATAGAGAAAAATCAATGAAACAAAAACCTTGTTCTCTAAAAATTATCAATAAAATTGACAAATTTCTAGTCATACTGAACAAAAAATTACCAATATCAAGAATAAGAGATTCATTACTAATGATAATAAAAACATATCATAAGTAAACTGATACCAATAATTTTGACAATTTTAGTGAAATGAACAAGTCACTTAAAAAAAATGACAAAAGCTCACCTGGGAACAAATAAATAAGCTGAAAATCTCCATAGAAAATTTAAAAAGTTGAAAGTCTTCTCATAAAGAAAGCTTTGATTCAGAGGGCTTTAGTGGTGAATTCTAAAGCAAAATTTGAGGAAGAACTAATACCAATTCTATGCAAACTCTTTCAGAAATTTGAAGAGAAAACTTTACCTAACTGAATCTATGAGGCCAATATTATTCAGAGACCAAAATCAGATAAAGACATACCCAAAAATACTGCATATCCCATGTTTATGGATTAAAAGATTCACTAGTATTATGATGTCAGTTTCCTCAAATTCAATTAAAGATTCAAGTCAATGAAAATCAAAATCCTAGCAGGTCTCATTGCAAATATTTGCAAGCTGATTCTAAAACTTAAGTGACACAGCAAAATGCTAGAATGGCAGTTCTCAACCAGGAGATAATTCCTCCCCAGGGCACATTTGGCATTTCCTTCCCAGGGGACATTTGGCAATGTCTGAAGACATTTTGGTGGTTACTCTTGGGGTAGGGGCTACTATCATCTAGTGGGTAAAAGGAAGAGATGGGGCTAACCATCCTACAATGCCTAGGACAGCCTGCCATCACCAAGAATTATCTGATGGAAAGTGTTGATAGTTTCACAGTTGAGAAACCCTGCACCAGAATAGCCAAACAACTTTCAAAAAGGACAACAATGATGTCTTATATTACCTCATGTCCATGTGATACTGACATAAAGGTGGCTATAGAGATCAATTGAACAGAACAAAAAAATCCAAAAACTAATCCATATATATGACTAATTAATTTTTGGAAAGGGTACCAAGGCCTTCTTGACTTACATTTCACATGATTTACAAAATTAACTTTAAACAGATCTTAGATCAAAATATAAATTCTAAATCTATAAAATTCTAAAGAAAAGATAGGAAAAAACCTCTGTGATCTTCATTTAGGCAAAATTTCTAAAATAGGATTCAGAAAGCACAAACCTAAAATAAAAATTAATAAATATAACTTCACCAAAATTAAAAAGAAAATGAAAAAATAACCTATGCTCTTTGTAAGACACTCTCAAGAAAATTAAGGCTAGCTATAAACAGTAACAAAATATACGTAAACACCTATGTGATTTATCATTTATCACTTGTATCCAAAATAGATAAATTAATCTTATAGCTTAATATAAGACAAAAAATGTAATAAAAATAGGCAAAATATTTGAACATTTCATAAATAAAGATATATATGTCAAATAAACATATAAAAAGATACTCAACATCACTAGTCATTAGAGAAATACAAACAAAATTTGTAGGGAGGGAATTAAGAACACAGGGGCCCATAGAACCATTTTGGAGTCATGGGAATATTCTATATATTAATTGTGATGGGGACTCTGTATACATTTGTCAAAACTCATTGAAATGTATGGACTCTGAAAAACAACCTGAGGGGTTTTGAAGGGACGGGGGCAGGGGTGGGGGTGGGAGGTTAGGGGAGCCTAGTGGTGGGTATTAGGGAGGGCACGTATTGCATGGATCACTGGGTATGGTGCAAAAACAATGAATACTGTTACGCTGAAAAGAAATTAAAAAAAAAAAAAAGGGGGGGATGCCTGGGTGGCTCAGTTGGTTAAGCGGCTGCCTTCGGCTCAGGTCATGATCCCAGCGTCCTGGGATCGAGTTCCACATCGGGCTCCTTGCTCAGCAGGGAGCCTGCCTCTCCCTCTGCCTCTGTCTGCCTGTTCTCTCTCTCTCTCTCTCTCTGACAAATAAATAAATAAATAAATAATCTTTTTTTTTTAAAAAAAAAGGGTAAATTTTATGTTAACTGAGTAACCTAGACTAAGGAAGCAAACCAAAACAAGGTGTTGGTTTTAGAATCCAGATGTAGGAGAAATTAAAGCTCAAAACATTTTCAGTTCCTTTCCATTGTGCTGTTTACAGCTTGGGATCATACACAGTTGGGAGTTACAAAGAAAAGGATCTCAATATAAGGAAGTATTTGCTAATACCCCAAATGGAGCACACTTCCTGAAGAGGATATAGTGATGTGTTTCTTAACACATATTTTAATAACCGTAACAAAGAAAAAAATCCCATGGTCAAAAAAACCTTTGTTTAAACAGTACTATATATTTTTTTTTCTTTTTTTTTTTTTTTGCAGATTCTACTAGAGCATTTAATATGTACAACGAGGGATCCCTGAAAGGGATTGTAATATCGCCATGTAGTGCCAAAGTGATGTTCTAGATGGCCTTGAGATTAAATGTCATTTAAGGTTCTCTTCTAATGCTAAGATTCTTCACGTTAAAAAAAATAAAGTATTCAACATCTGAGGCTGTGCTTATAAATAATCATCAGAAATATAAATTCTTAATAGCAAGGACTTGTGGCATCCACAGTGGTAGGGACGAAAGGTTCTATTTCTATCCTGATCCTTATGACACAATGAAAAGCAGTAAATATTGACTGACTTAGAAATGAATAAAAGTTCCATCAATATGTAAACAAACCAAACACTGAAACAAAGTTGTATTGAAAGATCGTGTGGTATAGAATGCACTGTTCTTGCTAGCTTCCTAAAACATGCTTGCTGCTGTATAAACTGTCTGCGTTCTTAGCCCTGTTTGACTTTGAAAACATGGAAACGAATCCACTTGACTCAGTGTGAAGAGACACATCTCAGGGAGGAAATCTCATTATTTCTTGCTCCTCCAATACCTGTGCTGGTAATCACACTCCTGTAGTTTCTACACCACCACTTTCGGGGCTGGGGAGGCGTGGAGGGACTGCTGCTGGGTAATGAGCTCCAACAGAGATAAGATTCCAACTTCAATTATATAACAAAGAGAAACATCTTTTCTGAAATAGCAAAGATCTATTAAATCCTGATAAATTGTTTTTGATACTCAGCATTTAATAAAGCTAAGTGAAAGCAGAGAGAAAGACACTTTTTCCTCTTTATAACTTGCGCTAGGAGAATTATTGGGTAGCGTCTGTGATTCTGTTTACCGCTGGCAAACATGATGGCAGAATTCATCAGTATGCAGGACAAGTCACACCCATACATTTATGTACACAACTGTCATTCTGGTCTTGGGGAAAGAATGCCATTAATGAACCTATTGCATTTAAATGTTATAGGACTACAAATCAATTCAGGGAGATATTGCCCCTAAATATATGGTCTGCTGTAGTCCCTGCCATAAGATTCTTAGTGGTGAATATAAAAAAGGCAAGGGAAAATGGACTTGAAGGAGAATGGAAATACTTAAGAAAGATGTGTCAAGAAGATCCAATATACATAGTATATAAGAACTCAAGACTAGAAAAGACCTCTTAATGTTTATCTTTACTTGATGATAACACTTTGTCTGATCTAAATACCTTTGGTCTTTTGTCTCATGTAATTCTTTGTTCTTTCATATATTTATTTAAAATTGTTAATTGGGCATCTAGAATATGTTAGGCTTTTTTTTTAACCCTAGGATGAAGAGATATATCAAAGACAAAGACCCTATAATAATTCGATGCAAAAACAAAAAGCCAAAGCAAAATACTATCCCAAAACACAATCTCTGTCCATTCTACCCACTCGGCTTCAGTTTCTACTAAACACACCCTTTTCATTTACACACATTCTAGAATGAAATCCAGTTACTAATTTTAAAGGAGACTCCTACACGGTCATACATATACTAGGAAAGACATGTCAGAGCACCATTGGTTCATTTGTGCCACTTTTTACCAAGTACCAAGGTTGTTTTAACAGTAGTGTTCTAGGAGACCTGTGTACTTTGTTATGAAGGATGGATGGATGGATGGATGGATGGATGGAAGGAAAGAAGGAAGGAGGAAGGAGGGTAGGAAAGAAAGAGGGAGAAAGGAATTAAATACTCCAAATCCTAGGGAGGATTGAAATTCTGAAACCATTATTAGTATAACTTCTAAATACAATGAAAAGAACAAATTTTACTTATTTTTTCAAATTATTGTTATTTTAATTGAACTATAGCTGACACACATTGTAACATTAGTTTCAGGTGCTCCCCACAAGGGCAACTACCATCTGTTGTCACGACGCAGCACTATGATAACACCGCTGGCAATACTGTCTACGCTGTACCTTTCATTCCTGTGACTTACTCATCCTATAACTAGAATGAATTTTAAGATAATTTTCACAAAACACACACAGCACCTATTAAAAAAATGGAGTGTAAGAGCAAACGTACATATATTTAGTTTTTTCCTTTTCCATCTAGAAAGCACCAACGGTTCTGGGAATAAAGTTTATCACAGCCTAATGATCTCTTAACATGTTTCAATTGATCAAATATAGTCAAGTGTTTTGAAGTTGTTTAAATATTGGATTACTCTTTCTTTTATTCGCTCACTAATTCCTTTGACAAATATTTACTGAACATTTTACTAGATTACAGACAAGGTGGTAGGGTCAGGGAGGATGATGTGCAAAATTTGACTCAAGTCTTGATTACGTGGGGCTTATAATCAGATGTAGAAGATAGACAAACATAATAAATACATATAAGGTTGTAATTGCAATCAGAGCTATTAAAAAGTTTATGCCAGATTACATGAGAGAGTCCTGTCCTTTATTTTATCATTTTTTCAAGAAGAAAAAATATATTAGCAATTAACAGAATATTAGAAATTCATAAAATTTCTTTCTATGATGGTGAGACTATCTTCCTTACACCCCCTAGATCATCATCTAAATAATAAAGTAAGCAGCCTTCACACTTCAGTTAAACTGCAGACTCTGGTGAGTTCAAGAAACAGTAACAGCGATCCCACTGTTTTAGAGACACAGGCATAAAATCTCTGGGCCAAAACACTGAACTTGTCTCAAATATAAATGCCAATTACTGACCTCTCTGAATTATCAGGCATGAATTAGCCATAGATCTGATTTTATGGTTTCCTTCCTAAATTTAGATCTTCTGTGCTAACACACACATTATTTTACAAATAATTCTAATAAGTCTTACGGCAAAGAAACAGCTTTCCCAGGAAAGTTTATACTGTATATGCAACTCCTACAGCAAGCACATCAATAAAACTGACTCGCTGAGGCAAAACACGCACATCAAATTCCCCTGAGCCGGTGACAAAGTAGACAGGTATGCAGAAACTACTGAATTATAAATGCTATGGTTCAATTCCTAAGCTATTGACCAAAAGAAGAAGGCCAGTGTACTGGCTAGTGACGGCTGCATTGTATTATCTACTGATGGTAGGAAGGACATTTTCTCGTAGGGCAAAGCCTCTGATAACCCTCTCTATTATCTCAACACTTGTAGCATCATCTCATAGGTATAGTTATAACATAAGGAGCACCTCTATGATGTTGAGTGGTTGTAAGAGGAAGATATCCTAGAGTCCTTAACTTATTTGATGAATCATAATGCCAGAACCATCAAAAGTTTTTCTCTTTCCTAGCGAATGTTCCCTTGAACAATCCACGAAAGGTCAGCATGCTAGGCCATTAACTCTCCCTTTCTCCCTTATCAATTATCACAAAACATAAGTGTCTTAACTCGCCGTGCATACACATCCAATAATTCTCTTTAATGGTATATGAAAGTTCAATACATTAATCATAAATATAATCCAAGAGACATGAGTTGAAGCACTTTTTAAATCAATCTGGGACATTTTTTGCAACATAAGTCTAGATTTACATTCAGATACCTGTTCAACTAGAAAATGTGACAGATTTTTAAAAATATGTTATTCTTGCCAACTATCTCTCTGTATTACAGATCAGCCGGCAAGTTGCCTTTTAAATTGTCAAAGGGTTATTTGGCTATTTGTGATGAAATCTGACATAGAAACACTTTCCACCTCTCCTCAAAGATGTTACAGACAACTTATTAATATTAATATTCCTGAGATCTTAACTGCTGCAACTGTATCCAGCAAGCAATCAAATAAATTTCTCCTACTAATGCATTTTTTTAAAATTTCTTTTCAGTGTAACAGAATTCATTGTTTTTGCACCACACCCAGTGCTCCATGCAATACATGCCCTCCTTAATACCCACCACCTGGCTCCCCCAACCTCCCACCCCCCCACCGGCCCCTTCAAAACCCTCAGGTTGTTTTTCAGAGCCCATATTCTCTCATGGCTCACCTCCCCTTCCATTTTCCCTCAACTCCCTTCTCCTCTCCATCTCCCTATGTCCTCCATGTTATTTGTTATGCTCCACAAATAAGTGAAACCACATGATAATTGACTCTCTCTGCTTGACTAATTTCACTCAGCATAGTCTCTCCCAGTCCCATCCATGTTGATATAAAAGCTGGGTATTCATCCTTTCTGATGGAGGCATAATACTCCATACTGTATATGGACCACATCTTCCTTATCCATTCATCCGTTGAAGGGCATCTTGGTTCTTTCCACAGTTCGGCGACCGTGGCCATTGCTGCTATAAACATTGGGGTACAGATGGCCCTTCTTTTCACTACATCTGTATCTTTGGGGTAAATACCCAGTAGTGTAATTGCAGGGTCATAGGGAAGCTCTATTTTTAGTTTCTTAAGGAATCTCCACACTGTTCTCCAAAGTGGCTGCACCAATTTGCATTCCCACCAACAGTGTAAGAGGGTTCCCCTTTCTCCACATG